>VZTL01045418.1:9771-22819 GCA_013400535.1 Scopus umbretta | reverse complement strand
TTTTGTTTTTTAATTAATTTTATCCAACAAGCTTCAGGTAGAAACCTATTTCTAGTGGCCACACAACCAGTTGATTAACTCAATTCTAAAGATTTACTTGTGCTGTGCAAGCACAGATTAATTGTAAATTACAAAGACCTGAACAGGAAAAAGAAAAGAGATCAAATTTCCTTGAGAAGTTTGCATCCATAATGTATAAGGTCTGGTCTCTTGGAGACAAGAATGATCATTCCCTTTAATGGCACCTGCCAGAATACCTCCCTTTATAAGGTTCATGCCTATTGCAGTATGGTTTGAATGGCCTACTTTTCATTAGTAAAATAGCTTTCCGTAGCTGCCTCCAAGTGTCCAGTCAGAAGATATATCAACAATCACCAGTGTAATATAAAATAAGTAGTTGAGAAAAAAAGGATCCCCACCTGAATCCATTTGGACAAATATCTGGATAAAGAGGATCTTGTGCCAGGCTATTAATATCTTAAATGAAATTAACTACTGAGCAAAAAGCAAGAAAGATCCTAGGCTAATGTTACTGTCCCTCTTTTACCCTGTTTTTGAGCACATGTGAGATTTTAATGGTACCTGCCACGTGACCTTATGTGACCTTATCCTTATGTGACCCCCAAAATTAACCCTTTCTTCTCCAGATGAGAGCCACATAAAGGGGATTCATGATGCCATGGCAGAATTTGAAACACTGACTTGTATTAATTTTGTAAAGCGCAATACAGAACGTGACTACCTCATCATTAAATCTGCTGATGGGTGAGTTGAATGATAAACTAACAAGTGACTTCTACCTTGTTTTTCAATTCTTCACAACATTTGTTCTGTGTAACCTTAAAGAGGCATGAGGAATGGATTTAGAGAAGAAACTTTATGTTTTATCACAGTGCCAAGGTATCCTCCTTAGATACCTTGCTAGTGCAAGGACTCAGCAGTTACATCAGGGACTCATGGAAGACACTGAAGTGATGCAGATCAAGGGAAAGCATCATTAAGGCGGAAAGCATATCTAAGGTCAAGTTTTCGGTGTGATATAATGCATACTTGAGCACAACATATAACAGATTACTGTAGGTCTTATTTGCACAGGCAAAACCAATTTCAACTTATGAAATAAACAATTCTCTGAATAACACAGTTGGCTGTCAGGGTCAGAATTAGAGCCTATGAGAGAATTGTTCAACACCCATTAGCTTGAAAGTGCTCTTCATCTTTAGCTCCAGCTCTGATACAGTGTTCAGTATTTTGGAAAATAAAAAAAATATTTCTAGGAAGTTAAAGTCACTGTGTACAGAAAGTCAGAATGCAGGAGACTCTGTGCTAAAGAAGGTCTTCCAGGAAGCTTTAGCAATGATTATACTGTTTGTTGTTTTCTGCTCCATGGCCAGTTTTGCCCTTCTGTAGATTCTGTTTATCACAGTGGACAGGAAGGAATCCTTCCTCTCCCACAAGATGTGTGTGAAGCAAGGTTCTCTGTACTGTCCCTTTCCCTGCCTGACAATAAAAATTCCATAAGCCTTCTGTTCATGTTCAATGCCTCTCTCAGCTGCTGGTCCAACTATGGGAAAGTAGGAGGTGGACAGACTGTGTCTGTGATGAAAGCAGGCTGCATGTGGAAAGGAATAATTCAACATGAACTGGATCATGCTCTGGGCTTTTTGCATGAACATTCTCGAAGTGACAGGGATAAGCATGTAAAGATCATGTGGGAATACATCAGTCCAGGTAAGTACTTTTGAACTCCTCAATGTAGAAAGTGGTGCAGACACATTTTACTGTTCCCAGTTCTTCCTTCTTCGCTGAAGGGAGTAGATAAGAAGCACACTCTAAGTACAATATTGTATATTACAGCTGACAGACCAGACTTCAAGAAATTTGAAAACTCCAACAACCTGGGTCTTCCATATGATTATTCCTCAGTAATGCACTATGGCCCGTAAGTAGCAGCATGGCATTGCTTTTGTTGGAACTCAAGTCTTACATTAGAATTAGTTTCTGTAATAACTCTCTCCTAACTACCGGTTTACCCATTTCCCCTTCTCAGAAAAACACTGAGTCAGTTCAGACAAGTCATTCCCTAATATTAATTCATTATCCTCTAGCTTTCCATTAAGGAGCCATTCACAGATGAGCTTGGGAGCAAAGGAGGGCACCTTGAGATTGACTCTGCTTACTGATGGACAACTTAATCAAACCTATTTAAACAACACTGTTAGTCACAACATCTTGTGTACAATTCTTGTTCTCCCTCCAGAACATGCCATTAAATCCTAAACAAAGTAATTGTACTTAAAGAACATAATTTTTCATGGTTTTTTTTGCAGATACACATTCACTAATACCACTGGGAAAGCAACTATCGTACCAATTCCTGATGGATCTGTACATATTGGACAGAGGCAGGGACTGAGCAACTTGGACGTGGCCAAAATCAACAAACTTTACAATTGCAGTAAGTATCTCAAAGCTGCCCATCCTTTCATCTTCTACTCAGATCCTTCACAGACGTGTTTGGGCACAATGCAGAGGCAGCAGTTTCTCATCAAAGACCGTGAGACTATTCTCCTACATTCATGGTACCCATCAGGGTTACTCTGGGAGAGAATGCAAAAGTGAAGCTGAAGGCACATTGTGATTAGTGAGAAAATGCTTTCTGCTTCCAAATTAAACCAAACGTATTCACTGTTGGCATAAGTGGCTGCTCTGCAAATGGCCTAACTGCATACCACCTTGTATGCTTCACTGGAGTAATTTGATTTCTTACAGCTCAGGAGACAACTATAAAACCCACAAAGAGCCAGATATCTCTGTTCCTCATTGCAGTTTGTGTTTAAGACCTGAGCCAAAGCAAAACAGTTGTAGGGTCCTCTGAAGTAGAACAGTTTCATGATGTCTTGTCCAGTTTTCAAATGCTTAAGCTGCCATTATAAATCTGTATGTATATTAACTCTTTAATTTTAACCTCTGCTAGAAGAAATTCTCCCATACAGTTGGAGAAATTTATTCAAAGGGTAAAAACATGATGATTAATGTATTACCCCTTGGACAGAGGAAAGCCCTATTCCTCCTCCTAAGCTTAGAATTTAAGCATTGCAGAGATATCATATTTGTGCTTGACTATTCTAACATCACTTGACTTCTCCATCTCAGTGGAAAATAATGTCACCAGTTGAAACCTCCTGCAGTCTTTACAGAGGTGAGAAAGAGATCCCTTGTTAAACTATGGAGCTAATCAATAAAAGCTAATGCTTTTTCCAAGTACTACTTTACTTTCCATTTTGATGCACATACTTACGCATTATGCAAAAATTAGGACAACATGATTCTTCATTTTAATCAAGCCATACCAATACTCTGAAATAATGCTGGCAGATCAGCAAATCGAGACTAGTCCATTTTGAAGAGATTGTAATTGTAAATGAGTGGAAGCTTCTGCTAGCCTGCTGCTGAAGCAAACATTGTTTCTTTCTCAGGTCGCTGCAGCACTATTCTTGATGCAGCGTCTGGGTCACTGACGTCTGCCAACCACCCAAGAAATTACTCAGATAATACCAACTGTGTCTGGCTCATCCGAACCCGATCCAGAAAGGTAATCACAGGTTAATAGTGGTCTTGGAATATGGCTGAACTGACTTCTTTGTATGTTAAGCATTTTGTGCTTCGTCTGCATACCAATTGCCAGATAAGATCTTTTCCATGAGAGGGATTTTAGACTAGTGTCTACTTCTTCTTCACGTCCTTAAGCCCAGGTATGGGCAAAGACAACTGCAGAGTTGTGATTTTGAAAAACCTCTGTACGCTGGGCTTCAGGTTTGCAAAATCAAAACAAAGAGTCTGAGCATGGGGAGCATTCAGTCACAGGCCCATTAGATCTGAACCCTGCAACTTCAGGCAAGGCTGGGTAAGCAGTTCCAGTTCGGGCTTGGCTACAGCTTAGATTCTGTCTGTTTTAAAGGATACTCCATGAAAGAAGTCACATACATGTATATTAAAGGCTAGTTTTCTCTTCCCTTCCAGATTTCCCTGCATTTTCAAGCCTTTGAGCTGCAGACAACCAGAGGCTGTCAGGGTGATTATGTTAAAGTTTATGATGGATCCAGCAAGTCTTCTGCAGTTCTCATGGACAAGACCTGTGGATCAAAGATACCCAATGACATAGTTGCTTCTGGTAATCTTATGCTCATAGAGTTCATCACAGATGGTGCTAATACAGCTTCTGGTTTCCAAGCCATCTTTACTTCTGGTAGGTCTGAGAACAAGGAGAATGGCAAAGAAAAACAATCTGTGTCAAATCAACCTTCCTCTTCACAGAGGAGAAACATTGAGGAACTGCTCCCTACAAGAGCTATTGCTTCCTACCTTGCTTTTGGTATAACGGATCAGTCCTACACTGATACGATTTATTCATTCAGGCAGATGGGGCCATGCTCAGGACAAGTGGTGTTAGCCAGGTGATTCACTGTTTGCCTTGCCTCTCAGATATATGCTGTTCCAAAGCATGTGCCATTAAGTGTAACACCAACTTAATGTTACTGCTAGTGTTACTAGCACAGTAGAAAGAGAGTAAGTCATAATGCAGTATTTAAATATATTGCTTCTCTGAAAAATATACAGTTTTTAATCACACAGTTCAGAGGGTGAGACAGATTTATGGTGAACTAGGTCACCCAGCTCCATGGCAAGAAGAGATGCAGTATTTCCATGGTCAGGATCCCTGGAATGTATGCACCTAAACCAGGCTTTCTTCAGACCCAGAACTAAGGCCACAACTATACAATTAAGTTACCACAGGCTTCCAATTTAGCATGTATCATCTGGAATAAAGGAATGCTTGTGTACGTATCTATAGCCTACAACAACTATACAGTAGTGCAGCTTGCCTTGGTTAGTACAAAAGAAAGCTCAGTTATGTCATATGACCTTGTATTTGCCATGGGATAAGAACAAGTACACAGAGTTTGCATAAGTCCACTGAAATGCAGTAACTTAACCGCATACCCAAACCAAAAAAACAATTTTGCATTGTCTCTATGTACTATCTATTTCTGTCCATTGTAGCTATGGAAGGAAAGAAGAATAAGAAAACTCCCCATGCCACTTTGATGTGTCAACAACTATAAACTAATCCTGGTTGTTGGATACAATGGGATTTAACATTTATATATTTTAGAGATACTACAGTTTGTTCAGAGAGCTATGAAAGCTAAATATTCTCTCATTTCACCTACAGTGAGGACCCAAAGAAAATCTGGCATTGACAACTGACTTAATGAAGAAGAACCTGTTCTGTGAATATTGAAATTATGTGTTTCCTACTTTGCTCCTATCCTGGCGTGGATCAGTATGAAATTTAATTCTATTAAGAATCTAAGTCTTCATCTTCCTGAGAAAGTTTATTCCCCAAGACATATAAATGTATGAATTCTGTACATCCAGTGTGCTTCTCCTTTTGTCTGCACAGTTAAGTTATTAGCTCTTTCTATTTAAAAATTGAATAAAAATATTAATAAAAAAAAGTTTCCATTTCTGTTTCCCAGTACTCCCTTCCAGCCATACACACTATCAGTGTAGTCTTACTTCTTAGCTGCCTTTATTCAGCCACAGGGGTATCTCAAGTATACCACTGGCATCAGCATACGTTTGGTTAGTTGGCTGAAAAGACCATCTCCAAACTTTACAAATTCATTTTATACTCTTCGCAGTCTTGAAAAGGTCTTAGATACAGACTCTTTTCCCAGCCTAACATTAAAGCTTCCAAAAATGACATCTCCCTTAACAATCCTGTCATATCCTTAAATTGCAAGAAAGATGAACAAGACAAAACCGTTGCCAGTAAATGACTGGTACTTCCTATTGCAGTTTTTCTTGTACAGTTCTGGTAGGCAGGGGGACTGCTAAGGGTGTGCTTGCGTATCCACAGGCCATTTTTAGTCCACAGATACAGTTAAGCATATCACAGGACAAGAGGCAGTCCAGATAATGCTGCCAGAGTTCATGCACATCCTCAGCTCTTCAGGGAAGAATTTTTTTGTCAGGCAAGAAGATAAACTCTCCTCTTCAAGGAGGACAGAGAGCTGTAAGAGTGGTGGAGCTCCTGGAGAGGTCATTTCATAGCCTTTGCCTGCTATCACGTTTTTAGAATGACATCCTCTTGATCAGGACAAGCCTGTAACTAATCTGAGAATAACATAGGCAGCAGCTGATGTTATTTTTATATTTATATAATATATTAATAATAATATTTATATATCAATATACAATATACTTATATATTATATAGACTATATATATTTATATATTAATATATAATAATATATTGATATAATTTTACTCTTGTAGCATAGACAGATAGTTAAACATATGACTACCCTGGGTATTTAGTACTTGCATGCTTAGGTCAGAAAAATGCAAGTACTTCTGTTCTTACTCTGTAACACTAGGAACCTTGGAATTTTTCTCATAGAAATACATTTCTAGAAAAGAACAGTGGGAAATGAATTTGAATCTCAGAGTAAAAATTATACAGAAAATGATAAATTATTAATTTCTTTTCTTTTGTTAAAGGAGGCACCACAAAGACAATTTGCAAGAATTTGCTCAAAGCCCTGTCTGTATTTATACTATTTGATGAAGAATCAGTCACTCCTTGGTGGCAGAGAAATTTTAATTCCATTGAAGATTGCTTCTTTATCCACAGTGGCTGTGCAAATGCCTCTGAACACAGCAATTTTGAGTCTGCTTTAGAAGAGACATTTCTTCAGTTCTTCAGACACTGCAAGACTGGTTCAACTTCTGATACATTGTTCTAGTTACTCTCAGCAGTCAAGTGTTGCTATCAGCACGTCATAAAAGTAGTCCTTCTGAAATGTTGTTAAAAATGCAGTTCTAGAGAAAAATACTTGACAGTTGTGATTCCTGAGCTCCTACAAAACAAAGTGGAGGAGAAATAATACTACAAAGCCAGAATCTACTGGTCAATCAGTGAGGATGAACATCATAGTACTTTATTTAAGAGAGGAATTTCAGGTGGGATTAAGGTGTTTCACAAGGTGATGAAAAGGCAGTTTCAGGTGATTTAGGTTCTTATACTTAAAGGAGGGATAGTGATTTCAACAGATGAGCTTTGTGGAAAAGAGCTGTGAAATACTGTTGGCAATGACTGAGAATGTAATAAAGCTGTGATATCTGAGTATTGCTAAAATAATTAAGAGGTTTTCTGTTTAAGGAAAATTAAAGTAATCCGTGTTGAGAGCAACCAAACCTAGTGGATGTTAAGAGCCTGCAGTTTTCCCTTCTAATTCCACTGGAAAAGGAGCCACTTCCCTGACAAGTGGCAGGGAGCAGAGTCAAGGCCCTCTTGGGACTGGTCTGATCCCTGTTGCACAGGGTAGGGATAAAGCTGATCACAAAGACTGAGCCAAGGTTCAACCTGAGCATGTGACCACTCACTTGCCCCACGGCAACTCCACAGGTACCAGCAGCTCAGGATGTCATAAGCAGCCCAGGACAGTCGCTGATTCCACCTAGCCTGGGTTCCTGGCCATCAGCTGGCATGTACAGGGACAGCAGTACTAGGCAGCCTGCCTGTCTGTGTCTGGAAATGCTGTCTAGCCTAAGGAGTTTCACATCCCCTTGCTGTGACCATAACTGTTCCCCATGCTAATTTCAACCTGAGGGTAGAAGCCACGCTATTCAGAGGGATCATATCTCCACCTACTGCCCTATAGCACAAGTGTAACCTTGGTCTCATGTGGGTGGGAGTTTCTCTTCAGCTCTAGGGACTAGGCACTAGGCTACAGACAAGGCAGCAGGACTACGGGAGAGTGTTTCAGCCTAGGAATGGCTTAATGAGGCTACTACTGCATGGGTCCAGTTGTGGTTCCAAACACTCATTGTCAGACACATGCACACATGGCCATGTCTGCATCCTCTTCTTCATCCTTGGTTATCTCCAGAAGAAACATCAGATAATGCAGCTACATCATCTTCAGAGACGCCATCTTGAGGGAGAAAATGCCTTCTGGGCAAAGGAGTACTTCAGCAGGGAAAGCAGAGCATAAATCACAGCCGGGATCCCAGACCCATATCTAGGTGTGTGCACCATCTCCTCTGGGACAGTAGTGGACATCTCCCTCAAGCAGTCCTAGTCTGGAAGCTATTTCAACAGGACAGAGCAGCAGGCATATTGTGAGGCTCCCCTGAAGGCTTCTGTTTCTCAGGTGCTGCCCCAGAGGGGTGAAGCTGGGACTTCTGGTGCTGGATCAAATCTGCTTCGGGCATATGGAAACCTTCACATATACAAAGCCTCCCAGGGATGTGGCAGAACATCTCTTTTAGGACACCAGCTCTTCCCCCAAACTACATCCATAGCAATCAAGCCAGGCCAGTCCTTGTGGAGAGATTCTTAACAGTAATACAAAGATTGGCAGGAATGCTGTAGGGATAGAAATGTGCACGTGTGACAAAGCACTGGAAGAAGCAGCCAAACAAGGGTTACAAGAACAGCCTGTATTGATAACAAGGGACATCATTCCCACGACGCTGCTCCCATGACAGTGCACCCAGGAGAATCATGAAGGAATGCATTGTTTGTGGCATGACCACGGGGTCTATACTCCATTCAGGCAACAGCACAGATGACTGACAGATGTCAGTGGAAGATCCTTCACTCACAGGCCAGCAAGTTTGCAGCTACTAAATGCACCATTCCTTTTTTCTGTTACCCCAGCAGGAAAATAGACATATCCTTCCAGCAGTGACAAACAGGTTGTTAAACACGAGAGGCACTTCTATGGGGAGACATTGGAATTCCAATGCTTATTTCAGTAGTGATTCCCCCTCATGGTCTGAACTTTTCTTCACTAGGCACTATGCAGACATGGGACAATTATACTGTCACCTTGAACCTCAGGCCTCCCATTGGGGTCTTTGTGTTCAGAGTTCTGAGGCACATGCAGACTGCTTGGGCTGTGCACCATCCTGCCACACTGCCCACACTGGCAGTGACAACCCAGAGAGTGCGGGATGCCTTACCTACACCCTTTACTGCTTTTTGTCCTGGAGCTGTTTGTCCACCCCACTGCCTGTCCTTGTTCAGCTCCCACGCTCCCTCCCACTAAGCACACCATGGGGTCTCCACAGAGTGGGGAGGTGCATGCGGAGAGGTTCTGGCTCTGCTGTGCTCCATACAGGAAGCACAGCCACCTATACGCATTCAGGCCGGGTAGCTAATGCCCCAAGGGAGCACACAGACACAGGTGCGGCTGGCCAAGATGCAGGCTGGCCTGGGTGCAAGGCCTGACGGGAACAGCAAAGGTTCCCTTGAGCTCTGCTGTCCATAGGGCACAGAGATGTGTTCCTATCAGGCCTTGGGCCCCCGCAGGACTCCCCAAAGCAGAGGCATCAGCCTCAACCAGATTCCCCCTGCCCTCTACCAGTGGGAGGTGAGCCAAGCCCTCTCTGCAACAACAGCAGGGGAATACCAGCAGCACTATTTGCAATTTTACTTTCCATTCAGTTGTTTCAGTCAATGTCTTCACTAAATGACTTAGCTTTTTTTTCCGGGCAACTAGTTTCTGTGGAAAGTGTTACCTTATTGAAAGCCAATCTTTCTTAACCAGCTGCCACTTGGGTTAAGACACTGTGCTTGAGGTGGGAGACTGAAATACTGCTTTGTGGAAATGTAGTGCAGTGCTCTACACCTTAGCATCAATATGCAGACTATTTCTATTAAAAAAAAAAAAGTTCTGTACCATAGATCAAATGCCAACCTTTCGATAAACCTTTTAAATCTAATGGAACTAGAAAAGAACAAACACTGTTCTAAATCTATCTAACTGCTCAAGGGATAAAAAAATTCTGTAAAGAGCTCTGGTATGGAGCACTAAATAAAAAGAGAACTGGAGCAATATGGATTTCACAGCAGAAATGAAAATTGGTTCTATATATATAGATTATGTTTTCTTTTGAGGTTATACTCCACTTTCTCTGTAATCTTCCCCTTGAATTTTTCTTGTTGGTACATACTGATGCATGCACAGGGGATAAACCTGAAAGAATTTTAGCTTGGTCAACAAGGGGAAGTTCTATTGATTCACAGCTTCCTGCACTGAGAAGGAAATTTCTTTACAAATATCTTTCACATTATTATTTTATATGAAGGTTAATTTTTGGTTTTGCTTTACAGAAAGGTGGTAACTTTTAGCCCACCTTTCCTGCTACTTTGAATGCTCAAAATAAAAAAAAAAAGAAAATGTGCAAACAAGCGCAACCTTCCCCTTCCACCTCCAATTCTAGCACACACAATCATTTGTAGCAACTATGTTGTGTCTCATTCTAGCTTCAAAGCAATTGGCATCATCTTCTACCAGGAGAATCTAGGAAAATAGTTACAGCTCAAAGCACATTCAGAAGTTCATTAAACAATAATGTCACTCTATATATTTAATGAGTACCTGTCCTTTTAAATGAAGCGATGGACGTAAGAGAGACCTGACAATGGAAGTGAAAATAAACCATTTTTATTTGGCATTAATGTGCAAAATAGATGTTGCCTGAATTTGCCTATTTTATATTTCTTTCAGGAAAATGGTAAAGCTAGTATCAGAAGGAATAACTCTTTCTTGGTTGTTTTTTTTTTAATTTTAATTATGATATTTTCTTTGCTTATACTTAAAGAAATCCCAAGCATTTGATTCCTCTTAGTCTTAATTCATTTCAGCTTTGATAATGTGAGACAGAACCATTTAAGTTGGCATAATGTATTGCAGAATATATAGTAGTCACAATTTTTGAGTGACTATTTTTCATTAATTCTCATATAGTAAGAAGCTTTGCCTGTATGCTTAGCATCTGGAAACATTGACAACCAGTACTATGTGACTGGCAAGTGCTCTAATACACAAGCAATCCATGAATTACAGCTGAGAATTACTATATTAAACTTCATATTTATATATAAACTTCTAAAGCAAGCATGTGGAAAATCATACTTTTTAAAGTTACTGACCTAATTCCATTATATTAATCATATTAATATATGATAAATTTGCTATTTAGTCAAGGTTCTGTAATTATACAGTAATTATACTGTAATTATACATTATCTTAACTAAACTGTGGCCCAGTACTCAAAAGGCAATTCCAGCAAAATGAACAATGGCAATGATAAGAATCCTTTTCCTTCAAATGGGTTCTCAAAAAGCTGTAAATATGAAACAGCCATTCTGTATAGAAAAGATCGTTTTGGAGAAGTTTTTATTTTTTAATAACTTGAAAATTTGGCTTCCTGGATGTTAGTAGACCAGTGGATAGAATGTAAAATCCATTTTCTGTCTTTTTAGGGGGGTATGCAGGAATGATAATAGGAGGAATATGGACTAATGTACACATTCAGGATGCCACCTTAAACAACAAAACTGTATAAAGTGTTACTTATATAGAGTGACACTATGTATAAAGAGATAGCTATTTGCCTAAAAGGATAGAAGTAAAAATTAACCAACCATATGGTTATATAACTAACCTGTGGTTGTCCTGGCTGCCTCCACCAATGTCTTGGCCCCTTTGGTGGACCCACTGCTGTCTCCCACCATTAACCCTAAGGATGGCACTGCACGTTTGCTGCCCATGGTGCATTAAATCGTCTCCCTCTCCCGGTGCCATCTTGGCAGAAGAGGCAAGTGGCAGCCATGAGGGGCAGGAGGATGGGTGAGGGGAGCCCTTGCAAGTTTGTGGAGCCAAAGTTTCAAGGTAAAACAATGGATTTTAAAAAATTTGTTTATTTTAGTGAGAGTTTCGGTCTAAGAGCCAGGTTCTTGACTAGTTGCTTAGACTCTCAGCTGGATTTCCTAATGTGCACTGCAGGCCCTCAGGTGAGGTGGTCATATTTCACAGTGGTACCCTGTTCTTGAGTTACTACTCCTAGTTCTTAGCAAACCTTTATTTTCATTTATGGGATTCAGACTTTGAAATACAAATGTGAATCACTATGATGGTTGTTACCGGAGCCAGCATCCTTGGTCATTTCCTCTTTCCAAGTATGTCAGTTATGTGCTGGTCACGGTTTTCATATTCAAATAGGTAGAAAAAGCAGTATCAAGTGAGAATTTTTAAAGCAACTTTGGAAATACTATCTGAAAAATGTTTATCCTGGTTACTGCCATAGAAACAATGCTCTTTCTGTCTTGCAGGAAATGTCCAGCTGCTCTACTGGAAAATCATCTTATGGTTTTCCAGCTGTCTTGTCCAAGGTTATACACTATGTAGATTATAGAATCATAGACTCATTAAGGTCAGAAAAGACCTCTGAGATCATCTAGTCCAACCATCAACCCAACAACACCATGCCTACTAAACCATGTCCTGAAGTGTCATATACACACGTTTATTGAACACCTCCAGGGATGGTGACTCCACCACCTCTCTGGGTAGCCTGTTCCAATGTTTCCCCACTCTTTCAGTGAAGAAATTTTTCCTAATATCCAATCTAAACCTCCCCTGGTGCAACTTGAGGCCTTTACTTTCATCCTATTGCTAGCNGCGTCAAAGACTTTACTAAAGTCCAGGTAGATAACATCCACGACCTTTCCCTCATCCACTAGGTGGGTCACCTGGTCATAGAAGGAGATCAGGTTGGTCAAGCAGGACCTGCCCTTCACGAACCCATGCTGGCTGGGCCTGATCCCCTGGTTGGCCTGCACATGCAAGTGTATATATATATCCCAGTAAGTTTTAATTCCAGTCTTTCACATTTAACTACTAAATGTCTTGAGGTTATAGTATCTGAGGTGATGTTNGTAGTGAGGGGCCCCAAACTGAATTATATTTATATAGATATAAAATATATGTTTTTATCTATATAAATATATAGATAAAATATATTGTATAATGTATAATATATAATGTTATATATATATATTATATACTGAATTGTTTGAGGTGTGGCCTCACCAGTGCCAAGTACAGGAGGAGAATCACTTCACTGGTCCTGCTGGCCACGTTATTCTTGATACAAGCCAGGATGCGGTTGGCCTTCTTGGCC
>VZTL01045416.1:0-18656 GCA_013400535.1 Scopus umbretta | reverse complement strand
TGAACTAATCTGAAACCAGAACATTAGTACAGTTCTCTGTACTAAGCAACAAATTTCCCTTACAAGATGGATGTATGATATCAGCTGTTCTTTGACTCACTGTCTTAGAAATGCGACAGGCAAAATGTGCAGTTTTACTGTTGGTCTGGACCGTATATTGAAATTAAGGCTGCTCTAAAATTTTGCTGCATGAAGGTCACATTATGGGACAGTAGCCATGTGTTGCACTGTCATTCCAATTTGTCTTGTTCCTTAATTCATTGTAAGAAGAACTTGTGAGTGATACTACAATGCCATTTGACCTTGCAGATCATCTCTCTGATAAATTACTTCGGGCAGGGATCAGACGTAGTGCTTATGTTACCACTCACTTTCGGCAACCGTAAGTGAATTCTCCTTTAGGTGTCCTGTGGAGCAGGAAGAGTTAGCATCTGACACCAAATTGCAATATATATATCCTCAGGATCTGAAGTCTTGCTCAGAGAGAAATACTGTATTGTAGAAGATTGTCAGTATGCTGTTTTGAAGAAGGTGGAGGAATTGAGTGCTTCAGTATACGTTTGGAAGAGGTTTTACTGAAGGTAATCTAGGAGAGCCTTGAAAACCTTTGCTGCTGATTTGCTCTCTTCTGGGTGAGATAATTCAAAAGGGAGGATGAAAACGTCAACACTCTCCACTCTGGATCATGCCAGTTTTTTCACCTGATTGTCAGCTGCACAACTTCTTCTAGGAATAGGGATCAGGCCCACTCATTCCTACCCTGTCCTAAATGAGTGTCTTAATCATAAGGTCACAGTGCTGGCATCTTCCTCATTTGCTCAACTTTTGATTCCATGACTCTTGCTGCCTTGGTTTTTATACTGACTCTGCTTTGGCAGGAGGGATGAACAACAACTTTAACCTATTGTTGTGTTTATCATCTGGGGAGTTTGAAACCTGTCAGCTGGGAGAAAGCCTCAAATGCATTTTACACTTTCTAGGTGAGTGACCTAACCACTGTGCTATTCTGCAGAACGTAGTGAGTGGCACCAATGGAATTACCTCTCCTGTAGTCCTGGTTTCAAAAGCAGATGTGATCAATTAGGCAGCTACCACTAGAAGAGGACTCAGGCTCCATAGAGGGGTGGGAGAATAAAATCAGCTGCTTCCTGATGCTGTTTTGGCAGCCACTTTTTAGCAGTACCTGGGCAGGATCTTACTTTTTAAGTGGTGGTTGAGGTGTCAGACTCCTATAGTTTCATTTCACTTTGCTCAGTACAGGAGTCCTAAGGTTCAAAGGTACATAAAAGTCACGGAATATATTAGAAATGAAAGGTTTTAATTATGCTGGACATTCCCTAGCCTATTGCCATCAGTGGTAGAGAAGTGACAGCAATATGCATGGGAATGCCAAATGTAATTAAAAATGTTGGTTTCAAATAGAATCTGTGATTTTTCTGGCACCTGCAATGTTAGAGTCTTTAAATGGATCTCATCCCACTTGAAGGCTGACAACCTACCTGAGCCTTGGGAGGAAAGAATCAACTGGGATAAAATGAGAACTGTGCCAAATCTTTGCTCTTTGAAATTCGCACTGTACATCCTCTGAAGTCTGAAAATGTTCCATTCACACATTCTGCAACTGGCAGTAAGCTGGGACAGTGTGTTTTGCCATGGCACATAGATAGCACTGGTTGGCCATGGCATAGGCAGGAAAAAACCTGAAGCAGTCTGCTCTCCAAGTGGAAAGGCAAAACAAAGCCATTATGCAAATCTGCCTCACTAATTCTCCATTGACAAAGGTGTCAAGTTTTTGAGTGGATGTAGTGGATGTCCCAGAGATGTTCCATGGACACCAGGATGGGCTTCATCACAATTGATTTTGCAGGTAAGTAATGTAGACAACTATATCTGATGTCGTCAGCCTTGACTCCCATGATAATCAGTAGAGAGAAATAGATGCACTTGCAAGGCTTGAGTTGTCTGATCTATTTTATGTGCATACTTTAGGATGGGAGGAGTCACACTGCAGAAAAACCTATTTCCCCTCTATAAACAGTAAAATTTACAAGTCCAACATAACTGCAGATGTCTACACTGTAAACTTTTACAGTGGTCAATCAGATAGATCTAACGCCATGTCTATGTAAATGCAGTATCTTCAACCAAGCTGGTGGTGGCTCAGCTGAAATCTCTGTTCAGACTGTATTCATCTACAATAAAGTCACTGTATACACTGGAGCCCCTCCGGATCTAAAGTTACTCTGAGTGTGGATTTGAACCCTTTGCTGTAAATTCTTCTCTCTCTCATATAATCATTTGCACTTTGTCAAAACAGCCCCTCAGAAGAGCTTGGGATGATTTTGTCTTCTTTCTTTCTATTGAGAAATGTTAAGACTTGGTTAAGATATTGCTAAGCTGGCACTGAATGGACTTAGCAGGAGTGAAACTGGGGAATGAGGACCCACAATGGCATAACAGAGTTGTTTGGACTTATGAGCAGACAAGTTAGGATGGAATTAATGCAGTTACCCTTGCAGCTTGAATGCTGGCAGGGAAGAGACCTCATTCTTCTTGGTGACTTGTATGCTGGTGTAGGAAGGTTAACCATCTTTTCAAAGTTTCAGCTCTGCAAAATGTTCTTCCAAGGCTGCTCTAGAACAACAAAGACTTACAAAGACATCATATCGCCTCCTGCAGCAAAAGTTGCATTTATGCTGGTGCTTTAGACACTTCAATGGTAATAATGGACTCCTGTTTAATATTGTTCAAAATCAGGCTAAAGTGTAAGTATTCTTCAGTATTCCTGGGTTTATAGGCACATTTTAACCATTTAAATATCACTGCAGGAACTTGACTTGATTTTAACTATCAGACAACTATTTATACAGTAACCAGAATTAATTTTTTAAATTATTTTTAGGAGGTAAAATTAGCTCTTTAGCTGTTACTTGAATTGCATAACTTCTGCACCATCTGACTTGCTAACGAGCTTGTCACCTACATACATTAATGCCAAAGATCTGATGTCAAGGACACATACCATGTTGATACAGGCTGTGCAGTCCAGAAGCTGATATGCTCACTCTCTGGGGTAGGCATCTGTCTAGCCAGTGTAAGCAGCATGCCCTGCTGTCATTCCAGAGGGAAAAATGCTAAGTGACAGCTTAACAAGAATTGAAACAGTGAGTGAGGAATACAGAGAACAGTGGAAGAGAAAAAAACATAAAACATGGATCCTCATTTCATAAGAACCCAAATTTAAATAAGTGTATTTCTTCCTGCCTGCTTGCCAAAGAAAATTAAATTCTTGTCTCAGAAAACAAGTTTGTTTTACAGAGAAAACAGTGCTATTAATTAATTTCCTTCTTAGTAGAAAGTGCCAGACATGGATTATCACTAAAACAATGCATTTACTGTTTCCAGAGTATTTCATCATTCTATCCAACTAGCAAAAGAGGTCAGCAGGTTGTAGCCTACAAGATGTGAGAAAAGACTAAATGAAAAAATGGGAATTTGTCAAAGTAGTGCCAGAGCGGGCTCACTAGTCAAAGAGAACAAGGAAGGAGTGCTGGATCCCAGCTTTGGCTGGAAAGCATTTGGAGAACACTCTTCAAGCCAGACCCAGGTCCAAAGATGGACGTGAAAGAACTGTGGCTAATCATTGTGCAGAAACAGTCCGATTAGCTTAATGGTGAAGGGAAAACAGTGCAGTAATTAAAAATTAAGTAGGAGATACTGGGTTTTGGTTTGTGTCTTAAGGAAATCATGCTGTCTGGACCAGTTTCAAGTAACCTGGCTTCAGTAGTCATTCTAGCTCTTCTCTGATTTCCATTTGTTCTTCACCTTACTTGCATAGTTTCTTTTAGTACTAGGATTTTTTGATCATTATTGTTTTCTTCTTGACTTCATGACCCTACAAAGCCTTTTGCTTAAGGCTGCAACCCAAGATTTACCCTGGCTTAATACTGCTCCTTTCAGAAAAGTTTCTGAAAGTGTGTAAGAGTCTGCCTCCTTCCTCTGCCAGAGGTTTGGGCCAGGAAGTGGTGTCTGGGTCTCTCTCTGTCACTGTGGGACTCACTTCTTGGAATCATTTCCTGCAGTGCTCCAGCAGTCTGTCTCAAAAGCCTTTCCTGCTGGCCACCTTCTGTTGATCAGTAACGTTCTCAGCTGCGTTCAGTGGTTTATTTTAAGTGGCTCTTTTTGGTGATCCTTGTCCCCCTCTTTGAGCAAAACAGTTTATTTGCAGTGTAGATACAGTAATGCAGGCTTTATTCAAACATTTGCAAAAGCCTGGCTGCAGTATCATGGTGCTCAGCATATGGAAGTATGCAGAATTTGTCTGCTTTTGCTGGAAAAAACCCTCTTTGCTGCTGTGGTTAGACTGCCACCAATATTCAGGCAAGTTAGTAAAGAATAAGCTACAATGATGTCAGTCTGCAACTGCAGTGCAGACATAGCTAATGTCACATTAACAATTCATGTATGTGAAAAGCTGAAATGCAATGCTGATTTTATTTGATATTATTGGTGCTCATCGGAAATCCACCTCCTGTTGGGGCATACTTATTTTTAAATAAATATCATGGATTGCAGAGAACTTGCACAGCAGGGAGTCACAACAATCTCTCCTGGTAGCTTTTCTAAATAGGCTGTGGGCACATATCCATCTCTTATTCAGGGTCATATTTTATTTCCTTTGTTTTCAGTTATGCCTATTCCTTATCCTAAGTTTTCTTTTATTGCTCATTTCCTTTGTGTCAGTTGTAATTTTCCAGGTCACTTTGTTCAGGCACCTTTTACTACATGCAAAGAGACTCTGCAAATAGGACATACACAACTTACAAGTATAGAATCATTATTTAGTGGCTAATACAAATACACAGTAGCAATGATTGCTGTGCTATTCAGCTAAGTGTTAGTGAGCTCAGCGCAGAGCCTCACTGGTCATCAGTAGTCATGTAGGGAAGGGCTGGACTTAACTGCTCCCTGGAGCGTGTCCTTAGTGGTGGTGGGTCGCTGTTTTCCAAATCCTTGGTTTTTCCTTTAAGATTTTATACCTTCCAAGGTTCATGTTTTTTCTTTGAACTTTCCTCCTTGAGCTGCTAACAACCTGTCTCAACATCCCCGTGTCTACAATTTTACCTTCCTTATCCTACCTGCTTCTACTCTACATACCTTCTCAGTGCTCTTTCTCACAGCTTTAGTTTCCTCGGCAGTCTAAGCCAAGGTTACATGACTGGGCTGTGTCAGAGCTGTGCTTCTGATTGCAGAGTGCCAAATCCCTCAGAGGGGTGGGGGTCACACTTCATCACATCACTTTTCTTGTTGGAATGTCTGGCTAGCTCATGAAGAGCTCTGGAGATTTTCCTGGGCAGGTATAGGCTTTCTAGAAGATATTACGCTACCTTCTAACAGGTTCTTTTCTGAACTTGCAGTCCTTTGTGGTTTATTATTCACTGCTAACTCTCTTCCTTGGGCCCTTTTTCTTACTCTTTAAAATGATTCCAAATCCAAAGTAATCACAAGTATTCCTCCCCCAAGAAAAACAGTTGCTTGGCTTATGTTCATTTATCACTGATGAAAGAGAGCATATGGCTACCCAAATCTTCACCCAGTCTTTGCAGTTTATGGTCTACCATTTCCTTTAACTCTTGTTAGAAAGGAGAAATCTGTGGACTCCCCCAAGTGCTCGGGCTGCTTCTGTATCTTGTTTCTCTCCATGGGGTGGAAGATGGCTATGCTGGGATTCAATGAGATTGCAGTATGTCTTTTAATCAAGCTGAGGTACTTATCCACCTTTAACTGCCGAATCCAAATTCCCATGTAGCTCTGTGGCGGCCTTTCGAAAGCTTTGTGGGAGCACTGAACTAACAGGGTTAGAGCTGATTTGGTATATTGCGCATGCCTCTAGGTGCAGTTCTGACCTGATGCAGAGGGGCTTCCTCTCTGCTCACTCATGGTGGAGTCAAGACACAAAGTTGATCTTAGAGCTTGGTCCACATCAAAGTCAGCATGAGTTTTGCTCTTTATCTCTCAGTAGCTTTTGTAGCAGGACTCAGACTGTAAACAATTTTAGGTAAGGCGACAGCCTTTTCAGGTCTGTATGTGGATGTGGGAAGGAACTATCTTGTATCGGTGTATTTAGGACATGCATCTTGTGTTCTGTCTGTAAAATGTCATTCAGCATATTGGACCAATTAGCCTTGGAGGTTTTCTTCCAGAAGAAAGTGTCTTATACATTTGCTTGTAGACATTCAGCTTCCAAGAATCTCTAGCTCTGATTCACTAGAGACAGGTCTTTCAGAGGATTGTAGAGATAAAAGAACATGTATTTTCTTGATTTCTGCTTGAAAGACACAATGCAAACCTAAATTGTATTTACACTATATTTAACTGAAGTGGCACTTTCCTGACATATATAGTAATCTATAGCTGTGTAGATTTAAGAAGTGTTCCATATATTTCTTTTCATGTTTTTCTATTTTCCCAGTAATGAATTTACTCCAAGGGACACATCAATTTTGCAAGCCAAAGAAAGGAAGCACTAATTCCTTTTTCAGCACATGCTGTAAAAATAGAAGAAATCAGGTTTCAATAATAAACATTTGCCACTGTAAATGGACGAAAGTGCCAGTACTGGTAAATGCTTGACAATCACATTAATCACTGTGAGAGAGCAGGCTTATGCAACCAGACACTGCACTCTGGAAGTGCTTGGGCATGCATTCCCTTCCGAGCCGGATTTGTAGTTTGAAGAAAGGCTGGTTGCTACTAGTCGTCAGTGTACACTGTCCATTTTGAGCAGTGAATTCAGAGTTATTCAGCATCAATGAATCCTGACAAGCAGAAATGGAGCCATATTCTATTTTCTGAAATGTCTTCTCTCATTACACATTGGTGCTCCTTTGACAGCTTCTCTTCCTGCTGTCATAACTTCTTCTGTCATCTAGCTTCCAATGGACTCAAAACAAAACTCAGAATTTTTTATTAACTAATAACTGCTGATATTCAGGGCTTCTGTACTCATATTATTAATCCAGACTTATCTTAATTCTTTTTTTATACTATATGATGGCACAGACACAACTTTTGCAGTAGTGGGTTTCTTTGGCTTTCCATAGAGCTTATTGTATATTGCAACGGTGTCCAGAGTTCATATCTGTCAGGTGAACATCACTGCCAATAGAAGCCAAAGCACTGCAGAAGGAGATATTTGAGGTGGTACACTCAATCTGAGAATGACTGACATCAATCATCTCTCTGTCTCCCAGTAAATCATATATGAAGTTTTAGTTCATTAAAAAAAAGAAAACAGAAGTTGAAGTGTGTATTTCATACCAATCTTCTTAGACGTTGTAGTATTTTGCTCTAAATGTGATAAAAAAGATTGGAAGGTATGTTTGACAAGGACTTTTTTTTCCACATGCTATCCTGACAGCCATATGATATATCAAGATATGAAATTAGAATAACAAAGTTCCAGTAACATATAAAAATTACTATTAAGCTGAGTTATTCTATTTCCCAAGTGAGATTATGAGGCAATTCCAGAAGCATTGGAGTTGTCCTAACACTTTCCAGCTTTGCCATTATAAATAATCAGAGAGTATTCTGTCCTGGGGTTAAACTTTTCTGGTGAAATGATATCCTGTTACCTCATAGCTGAGAATTTAAGTTATTTAACAAATCTTCCTATACTTTCGAACCACTCATGTTAAACTGTTTTTTATGGATGCCAAACATTGCCACACATTTCTATTACTTGTCACCCCTGTACTGCCACTTCAGATCTACTCAGTGGTTGACATATGACCTGAGGAAATACTGTGATCAGGGAACTAATCACCAGAAAATCTACAGAGTACGCTTAAAGATGTTGCTGTACCCTGTATGAATTAAAGAAGCAAGCAAGTGCAGGAAGGAAAAGAGAATACCCTGCGCTTAGACGTGCCCTGATTTTTCAAGGATTTGAACATTTGAAGCTCCATTTGGCTTCAGTAGGAACCAGGGTTATTCAAATCAGTGAAAGTCAATCCAGCAGAAACTAGACTGTGACAGTCAGTATCCATTTGTGGCTGATTACTTCCCAAATCATGTTATAGAATAAAACAATATTTAAAAATGAGTCATCTTTCATATTCAAGGAAATGCTTCATGTATTTTTTTATGAAACATTGGGAGTTTTCAGTCTTCCTAAAATAAAAACCTATACAAAAGCTCCTTTGAAATATGATTAATAGACACAAAATTTGGTCATATAAAAACACTAATTACTTCCGGCTATTGAATTACGTAAAACAATGAACTATCTCATAATGTTTAGACTGTGACAGCTGGAAAGCAGAGACAAAGTTTGGAACGAGTAAGCAACATTTCATGGAAAAAAGGCATTGAACCAGTATCCTGAGACTTTTTGAAGGCTTGGGATCACAGGACGTTCTGCACTGAATGTGGCAGGCAGGATGTTAAGAAAGAGAGACAGTCCAGGATCCTTTCTGCATCTCAATGAGAAAAGCTTGACAACAAATAGCTTAATAAGATAACTGCTTCAATAAAACAGAATGAGAAGAGATAGATAGTGAGTAAATCTTACATCTTTTCAGATGTTGGGTGCCCCCTGTTTGTGCAGCATCAGACAGAGCCCGGATGGATTTTCCCACAGTGCACAGATCCTGTCCATGGAGAGGCACTCTCCCTTTTAGCCATTCAATCTATTATATAATTTCCTTATAAGAAAACATNGGCCAAGGATTTGTGCAGCACAAGGCAGGCCTGTGCCTGTTCAGGTTAACTGCTATGCAGATCACTAGCTCCCAAATGTGTAACAGTCTCCCGGTCAAGATCAATACATGGGGTTAGAGTTAAGGCTTTTTTGGTCAAGGAAGCAGATCTAATCTTTACCATCCCTTTTCACTATTTTCTTAGACTCAGTAAGGCTGGAAATTGATCAAAAGAACATACAGGTTTGAATAAATGCAAGTTTAAGGTATTAATCTAAGAATTTTAGCTTCTAAGCAAATTCAGTTCAATTGTAGCTGAAATATTTAGAGCAGAAGGAAATGGACATCACTTTAGCCAATGCAATTTTCGGTCAGGATGGGTAGTATGATCAACTACATCTTGGAAAAAAATAGACTAAAGCCATTTAAGAGAGATATGGCTGGAGAAAGAGACAAACTACCAGTCTTCTCTATCAGGATTGAAAAGCTAATTATATGTAAATAATTGGAAGGGAAAAATTAAGTGTGTTTGCAGGTACTTTTTGTATATCAAAGCAGAAGACCAAGGGGTTTGTACATGTCTCAGAATACAAATGCAGAACAGATATAGTTGCTTTGTTGGATGATTGAAAGTGGAAAGGGAGCTGGAAAATGGGAGTGCTAGAGGACTGCAGACACACTGGATTCACAGAGATGGCTGGGGAAAGCAGCACCTTTGAGGAAGGTAAGGTGCCTGGGTAGATAGGTGTGCTAAAGCCATGCTGCTGTGAGCTGTAGAGAAGGGGGATGAGGACTGCAAGAAAGTTAGAAGGCCCTGGGTCTGCAAAGGTTATTGGGTCCTTACAAAAATACCTGTGGTCTTTTGCTGCTCCCCCATGATGCTCTGAAATCCACAGGGGTCCCAGGACTGGAACAGATAATAAGCATAGCCTACCACACACCCTTCCTGACAGTGGTATCAGGAGGATCTTCAAGACATTTCCACTTTGTTCCTCTCCCATGAGTTTTGTTAGCATTGTGGCCTGAGGTACCCAGGTGAAATAACACAATGCTATGGTAAATGCTTGTTATACGCTGGCACTGCAGTAACTGAGCTATCAAGGTTTTGATAGGATAGAAATAAGTAGGAGCTACTAGCATGTGGTTTAAAAGGGTGACATAAGCCCCCTGACTGGCTATTTTTGATGTGTGCAGAAGTCCAATTTAAAATGATTTACAGGAACTGAGAATGTGACTTTGATGTGACATTTTGAGTTTCTCTTCTCCGTGTCTGTTCTGTGTAATGATTGCTGAGTTAGTCTGCTTCTGTATGGTGAGAAAAAACAGATTTTTTTACTCTAGCTCTAAGCTATGCTGCAGGCAGATGGTAGTATTTTCTTGAAATAGAAAATGGCTGTAATAAACAAGGAAATATAGATGAGGCTAATCATGATGGCTTCCATCAGATCTGTCAGTCCTGCACTTATTGCCTGATTTATCAGAACAGCATGGATGTTTCCTTTTCCCTGAGACATCTGGCTTGCAAAGTAGGTGGTGGGTAATAATTGATTTTAAAAGTTTTAGTTAATTTTAAAACAGGAGAATTCCAGTCAGTAACATTTTGGAAAAGTAAATTATTTTCCTGAATAGCACTGGGTCAGTTTATTCATATCATAAATATATCTAATCATTGATTGTTCTTCCATATAGATTGCAGTACTGCAATCATTTCCATTTAGGAGCCTTTTACCATGATTTGTTATTGATCATAATGTTTTTTACACATCCATTGCGCCCCCTTCATCCATGAATCCTTGAGTATTTAACTGAAGGTGGGGCCAAACCACAGATTTGAGACTGTCATCTGAGTTTTGTCTCCTTTCTCCCATTAACTGTGAAAGCTTTTTCCAGAAGGTTTTAGTTCAGCTGCACCCCACTAGCCACACATAATCATCATTTTGACCAATGCAGAAGCAAGTAGGAGATGTGATATAGGTTTGTGTTACAGGCAGTTGCAGAGACAGCTTTTCTGGTGCGGTATAGGATATGGATGGATATGGATGGAGTGACAGTAAGAAATGCGTTCTTGTTCATTCCGCGCTTCCTAGCAGTATCGCATGCACCAATAGGCACTGATACTGCACAGGTGAAAAGACCTGTCAATAAAGAAACAGGCTACAAGGACTTGTTTCTTGCTTCCAATAATGGTCTTTTCTAAATGTTTCAAAGGAATGTGTAAGAAAACTTGAAGAAGAAAATTACAGGGCAATCCATGCAAAGTTAAGTTTATTCGCAAAAATGACTAGCATAAGGATGGCTTACAGAGAAAAAAGTTACTTCCAGTAATTTTATTTGTAAAGTAGAATTTGGATTCATAAGTTGTAACATTAATTTTAGGATTTTTTTCTCTAAGAGCTCTTTAAAAATATATTAAATTTACATTATCAACACTGAGAAAAATATTTATTCAATGTCCAGAATAAGTATTCTTATTAAATTTATTTTAAAATGTTCAGTTCATGATGGGTATTCATTTTCTTTGTTTAGGGGCTTTAAGTTGAAATTAAAATTCATCATGCAATTTACCCCTCAGTTTAATTTTATTGTTATCCCTCAACTAATACCTATTTGTAACTTCATATTGCATTATATAATCACATTGTTCATTAAGTTCTAATATATACATTTCATTAATAACAAATCCCTATGTTTGTAAGTGCCTTATTATTATTATTCAGTATTCCAGATCAAAGCATCCCTTATTTAATAAACCATAACAATATTCTGACAAAGGCTTTCTTAATACACCTTGGCTGTATTTGCTATTTTTAGTACTGAAACCAACATTTGATTATTTTCTTAGGGAAGAGTGAGAATGGGAGAAAGGAATCAGTGTTATTCACCCTAGGTTGTACAATGCACTTATCAACATTGTGTCTGTAGCACTGGCTGTAGAAAAAAGCAGTTACATTTTGATTTATATCAATGTTTAAAATAACTGAAACGGCCACTGATTGATTTAAGCAAAGGCGCGGATAGATATGCAATTTATCACAGCTGTAAACCTTACATTGCCAGAGGAACATGGAAGCAATTTTGCTGTTTTTCCAAAATCAGCCTTTTCTCATGGCCAATGTACTGTGTCATGAGTTGCTGTGCATTAGCATGCAACAACTATACTTAAATCTCAGTGAGGATAGGTACTGCCAACTCCATGTACCTCACCTACAGTGTAAAGAATTCTCTTGCTATATTCTTCCACCACTCCATCCTGAAGCTTCTCCTGTGGAAGGAGGTGACCTGAGACTATGTTATCCGCAAAGCGACTACAGATACTCCAGAGATATCAGCATGTCTATTCTGCCCTGTTTGTGGTGATTTAGAAAACAAAAATGAAGAAGATTATCACAGGAAGGCATAGATAACAGCACTAGTATTTTGGGATGTTTCTTCTTTCTTCTTTTCTTATTTTTTTTTTTTAAATATAGTTTTTGATTCTGAGCAAGATATTGGATTGAAGTACCAGATAGTAGAGAAGCTATGACCACCTCAATAAAGACCATGAAATCTGGAAATCTCCTTAGAAAACCCATTGCTACGTAATTTTCAGAGAGACACTGACTATATGTGTTTGAGAGTTTACGTAAACAGAACCTCAAATGTGCCCATTTCTAGACAATATTTTTGATAAATACTTTGAAATTACCCAAATTCAAATGAATCCCAGTTCTTGATTTTCTTCACAGGCACTGTACTTATGCTGGATGCCCAAGGGGTTAAATCACATTTTAAAAGTGCCTCTGTGTTCTTGCAATTACCTGAATTTCCTGTATACTGTATTTTATTTTTACTGAGTATAGGAAGAACACTCCCTTTTTTCTATCAACGACTTTTGCAGGAGGACACTTAACGGTGCCATTAATGGCTTGCAGCTTGGAGAAATTTCCTCATCCCAAGGGCACTGGATATTACAACAATTGACACAGGGGTGCTAGCATCAGCAACATTGTGCTTCTCACTTTCACTGTGAGTGGCATTGATGGCCAGCTTAAAGGGGGCTACAGAATATCGAGTGAAGAGCCTGGGGACCGAAGTGGCAGCTTTCCTTCTTTTTTATTTTAGATTTATGCATTTTAAGTCACTCCTCATTGATGTCTGTGAAAGATTCCTAGCAGAAAAATACACAAGAGAAAAAGTAAAATTGTGGAATGTACTAAACAACAGTTCCTGGTGGTGACAAGGTCAATCGAAGAAAATAATTAATTAAATATTGCAAGTGCCATTTTTGTTTCCCTTTCCAAGCTGGTGTTTTAACAGTGAATTTACTATGCTCAAGAATCTGTCTTTGCAGAACAAGAGAATTAGTGTTTCACATTTGTTTCTCTTTATTCATTACAGAAAGCATGAAGAATCAGTAATAAAGTTATTGTTGATTCTCCAGTAAGGAAAGATCAACCAGAATTTGCTTATGTCAGTTTTTCTCACTCTTCCTATATATACCATGACTTTTAAAAAATTGTCACAAATGACAGATGGCAGTGATAGATTCACCTATAGCCCAGATGGACTATAGGCCTGGGGCAACATAAACTAGGACAGCACGGAGTAGTCAAAAGGGAAAAAGTGATTGCCTCAAGATTAACGCCAGCTTTGCAAAATTTGACTCCCCCAGTCATCTGGGGTGAGTGATTTTTTTTTTCCCTTAACGAGTGGCAGATTAGCTTCAAAGCTTCTGCTTTTTGCCACAGCAACTAAAAGCAGGGATACTGCAACATATTTTCCATCACTGAAGCGTGTGATGCAGTTTTTCAGTTAGGAAAAGTGGGTTCTGTTCTTCTCTAAATATATATTTTGTTCATCATTTCTTTATCAGCTAATCATATGCATGATTTAACGTCTTGTGGTGCAAGAGAGTGTAACAAATATTAGATAGTATAACAAATATTCAAGTATTACTTATTCTAATGATCAAAGAAGAAAAAGATGAGCACCTACAACTAATGGCTCCCGTTCCCTCTACCCTTGCTTGACAGTGTTGTGCGTTTGCTACAAATCAGAATATGATTTTGGCCAGACTCCTGAGTTTGGTGGCATCAAGTTGAGCTTCTGTGTTTGCTGTCAGACCATGGTAGGAATGATGGACATCCGTGGCTGCAACCTTATCACAGTGTCAGCAGGGCAGGAGTACTGCAGCCTCAGACTCAGAGTAGGACAGAAGACTTGTGACAAGATACAGGACTTCTAGAGCTAAAGGAAGGACCTGTCATGGCTTGGGAAAAAGCATGAAGAATTAGATGTGTTGTGATGCAGGTATTCATGCTCGGGCTACAAAAATACCTGGAGAATTAAGGGCAAATATTTTCAAGCTTTCAATAGATGGAGTAGAGATTAAGACAGTTTTTATTTCTCCTCTGGGTGACAGAAAGTGTTATTTGATCAGCAAGCTATTTTATTCATAGTGATTTCATTTCAAATAATATGGAAGAAAATAACTCTCTTTAACTCTGATTATTAATTAATAACCACTACTGCATATTGCTTAGATTTTTTTTGTATATTGGCTTTTCTGAAGTGAGGTATAAGATGGGTACACAGTAGTTTGGGATTTTTTTTTCTGTTTACTGTAAAATTTCATACATGAGCCAAACTCTTATGTGGCTGCCACTTCGAAAGAGAAACGTGTTGTGCATATTGACTGGTGGATCAGCAGCCATTAGTGCCACTAGCAATAAACTGCCATGAGAGGAAGCTCACTTAAACTGTCAGCGTGCTGGCGATGGAGAGCCTTTATACAAAAACCCAGAAGTTTTCTAAACTTGCTTTTCAGATCAGCAGTTCTTCACAATGTTGTGAAAGCCTTTTTAGCACTCAAGAGCTTCTATGTTTGTTCTATTCAGATCAAATAATGCAATAGGTGTCGTTTCCTTTCTTCAGGTAATTTGCCTTAGAAATTATGTTGAGTTGCGGTTGCCTTAACCTGCTTGGAGACAGGTGTTTCTAAGGTTAGCTGCATAATGACCTAGTATTGCTTAGCCAGGCGCATCACAAATCTACAAAGCAGGACCCTGGAACATCCAGGCAAGTGTCCAGCTCCCCTGCATGTCCTCCCCTGTAGCCAGAAAGGAGTGGAGGGAGCTGTGCAGGCACCTTGGGGAGGTGGCACCACACAGGCCAAAGGAAGCAGAAATGTCCTCCAGGGGCCATAGGTGGCACTGAAGGCTCTCAGGCACACCGTGAGTCTCCACAGAGAGAATGTCTCAGCTATGGTAATTGATGTAAGACAAAATCTAATGGGTTTGCAGAAGTTCACAATGCAGCACGAGGGTCCAATTCAACCACTTTCTAAATCAAAGTAAAGCAGAGCAGTTAAAGACCAGGCAGCATCATTATTATGGTGACCTACACTGGTTTTATGTTCTCATAACACTCTATAATCATAGTCCTGATTTACACAGCAGCATGTACTGTGAGTACAGTCCAGTACATTTTATGTCACTTTCCTTTTCTTTTTTTGTACTTGTTTATATGGGAGTATGCTGTGACAAAACATACAAAAACCAGTATAACACCTTGACCACAGAGCAATTTCTTTTGTGGTGAATGTGGTCTACAGGCTCTGAGTCATGTTTGCTGAGCAAGGAGCTGTAGTGGTTCAGGACAAAATGGTCCTGCAGAGCAGAATAACCTTCTGCTGGAGGTTGACACAGCAGCCACACTGGCTGTCAGGAAGCAGCCAGCTTGCCTTAGCTGGTCCAGTTTGCAGTGTTTCGGCATCCTTTCAGAGGCAGTTTAGGTTGTTAGAAACCCTATGCATTGGAGCAGCTGATGTGGGAACAGGCCGCTTTTTAATGCCTGTGCTATGGGAGTGGTAGCCTTCAACAGAGGCAAGGAAACAAACAGCTGATATCATTTTAAACCACCACAGTGAGTTACCAGCAGTCATCTGTCAGAGCTCAAGCCCCCTACAGACCACAGTAGATGCTATTACAGAAAGAAAAATCTCTTCTGTAGGCAGCAGCATTAAAAAAGCCTGATTTTTCTACGGATTTCTTGTGCTGTTTCCATTAAACACTCCTCCACTGGCATTTTCTTAGCTACTTCACATGCTCAAATGCTTGTCCCTCAGCCCTTAGTATCCCCCCACAATGGTCCTTCTGATCACATATTATAACTGTGTTTGCAAATTCTTTCAGGAAAAATATGAAAAGAAATTTCATGAGCAGGAAAAACATTGCATACCCTGATTCTTCACCTGATCTGATAGCTTGATACCATTATTTGATTGAAAAAAAATCTGTTGAAGTGGCTTTTTCAATAGGAATGGTGTTTTTCACTAAATTAAGTTAAAAGTGTCAGCTAGCTATTGAGTTCTGAGCAATTTGGAGGAAAGAAGCATCCTGTGATCATCTTAAAGTCTATCCTGGCAAAACAGCAGAAGCTTCTAGTTTATTATTAAAAACACTGTAGAAAAAATACATTGTTTTTAGTCTTTGACACAAAAAAAAGTGTATTTTTTTTCCAGAGGGAAAAAAATATTTCTAACTAACCCTACCCAGCTTGCCCCCACTGAAATAAATAAATTTAGGCTGAAACAAAACTAGGAGAATAGATGGGGAAGGATAGGGTTTCATGAAGTATCCTACACCTATCTAAATGCACTAAGTCTTAGAAAAATACAGTGCTGCACCTTTTGTAATGCCATGGTAACTGACTTCACACCTGCAAGAAGAAATAGACTTGAAGCAATTGGTCCCCCATCTCAGAAGTCTGTTTTATACTGTACTTACCAGCAAGCAATTGTTTCTGCTTTTCCATACTTCACTCTCTGGAGACCAAAAGCTGCAAGATGAGACAGTCTGCATTTTGATCAGGTGGTACTGGCCCAGATCAGGTGAGACTGGTCAACATATACTGCAGACCACTTAGCGAAACAGGCATTGCAAAAGTAGCTTGTTTCTTCCTTAATGTCCACTTTTGTATTAAGGTCAAGAATAACTTCAATTTATTTCCATTTATGCAGATGTAGCTGTTGAGTCTTCCAAAAGAATTGGAAAAGGAAGATAAGAGGGAGAGGGAGAGAGAAAGGCACAGAAGAAAGATAAAGAAGAAGGTATGTAAATGTAATAGAGATGTAAATTAAGACTGGTCTGAGACAGATGAGGAAACAAGCACAAGGCAATAATGATGGAAGAGACAGAAGAAGAGAATTTCCTAAACGAAAGTAGACAAAAATGTGAAAAAGAAAATCTATGGAGAGAAATTAGAGAAAGGAGAAACATGAAAAAGGAATATGAAAATAAAGCTTTCCGTTATAAGTAAAGTTTCAGATTTAGTATGCATTGCATGCAGCAACTGACATGGTCCGTTATTAATAATTTTTACTTCTATTACTTTAGCTCACAGTCATGGTTAGAATGGTAATGTCTGAAGAGGTGGGAGGACACAGAACAAAAAATGTGTCTCTGCTAGAGTATTTGCAATCTGAAGTTAAAACAAAAAACATACAATACAGTCAAAAGGATAACACAAGGAAATGTTTAGACAGCAGTAACTGAAGGTGTTAAACAGGCCTAACTCATGTCAGGTGTTTCTAAATGTCACAGAAGGATTTAAGTGGGAATTTGAAGGATAACAATGAAGTAGATTTGAAGACAGTTATTGGAAGGTCTTCTCAAGCATGAATCTTCCTTCCAACAATAAGGAAGAAGCACCCTGGATGTAAAACTTAAGAGGCAGTTGTGACTGAGTGGCTAGTGGGTCACAAGTCATGAAGAAACCAGCAAATGCATTTTGATGGTGTCAAGACAGCGAGGAGGAGAATGACCTTGAAAATGGAGATGACTAAATTGTGTTTGAGTCTGAAAAGAAGAACATGCTAGTAGAGATATAGAGGGGTGAAAAGTCAGAAGGATTAGGTTGAAATTTGATTTTTGCAGTGCTAATCTCAATGGACATTAGTAGCACAAAACTGCATTCATCGAGACCAAAGCAACAGATACTACAGTAACAGAAATACAGGATTATGACAGTTTGGGCAAGACTTCCAACTAGGTGGTTGGACCTCTATTGAATGTTTTTATGTAGAAAAAAGTATTTAGATGTAGCCTTGGGGCAAAACAAAGATGTGAGTCAACAATGGTACTCTGTTTATAGTCCTGTATAAGAGATGAAAAGGTGGGACATTGGGAAATGATTTATGAGGAACATAGTGAAAGATCAATGGTGAATGTATATCCAGTGCTTGTACAGCTTGTCTAGGTCTGGGGCCTAGTCCAAAGACTGATGATGTAAAGAAGGATCTTTGTGTTGCCTTCACTGAATGCTACGCAGAAAACATAGGCTATTTACTCAACAGATGTGCTGCTTTCTAGTGGAGTCATTTAGGAGCATACACTATATTACTGTGACAGATTATGACTTTTAAGAATTACTGGTTTGAACAGCCTTTCCCGATTTCCATCATGCATTTGAATCTTAGCACAAGATGGATTAATTGAAAAAGTCTTCAGTGAAGTGACCAGAAGAAAACATGTTCACAATTATGTTGGTGTTTGGACACCTGAGATAGTAACAGACAGTAGAAGCAGAAGTTGTATCATCTGAGGACTATGTAGGGACTTACTGGAGCTGACCTTCAAATTCAGTTTTTTTTTTTTTTTGGAAACAACTGCAGAAAAAGACACTTAGGCCCAGGAATACTGTTCTGCTCTTTCATCATCAGAAGAATGATGCTACTAAAGCTTTATCAAAGCAGCCACAGATTTTTCCCAGCAAGTGAGGCTCAGAACCACAGACATGAAATGTTTTTAAGAACTGGGCTGAAATATGCTCTGGTGAATATTTCTGACAGCCCTAAAAGGAATTAAACATCTCTCTGCAGTGTGCAGTGAAGTCTCCTGGAATTTCACCAGCAAATTGATTTTCTTGTGATTATCAGGTTGTGTCAGGCAGAGAAACTTTTTCAGCTATTGTTGT
>VZTL01045413.1:0-10018 GCA_013400535.1 Scopus umbretta | reverse complement strand
TGCCCCTGGCACTGCCCTGTGCCTGAGGAGCGGTGACAGCCCCTGATGCTGGGCACGGCCCTTGGCGGGTGTTTCGGTGTGAGCAGGCTTGCGGGGAGCTCCTGCCCTTGCTTGAGGGGTTAGCGATGGAAAGCGGTGACATGGGGCTTCCGAGGGCATGCCTTGTCTGGGGTTCACACAGAGGTTTAACGCCAGGAGCTCCCTCCTATGGTGCCACCACCAAAATGAGAGCTGGCTGCTACGCGGGAAGGAAGGTCGGCCACTCCATTTCGCAGCGCCTTGGCAAGAGAGCTACCTATTTGTAGTCACCTGCCTCAAGAGGAGGTGCTGGCAGGAGGGATGGATTCACCTGGAGGGAAGCTCCTCTCCAGCACGCTGACTGCAGACACTAGCCATCCCGCAGCAGTGTACAGGCGGTGGTTTGCAGCAAGTCCTCCCAGGTTGGTTTGATTGGACCAGAGGACTCAAACACGGCCTGATCCTGCTGGGTTCCTCCCTCCAGGAGAAAGATCAGTGCCCTGGAGTCATCACCAGCGCGATGCTGAATGCGAGCTGGCTGCTGCCGCTCTGAGCCAGGGCTCAATCTCCCCTCCCAGCCAAGCTCCCCACTGGCTTCATGCAAGACATGACAGTCTCACCTCCAGAGACACTTTCTGGAAGGCAGAGAGTGTCATCCGTAGATGACAAAAGGTGTAACCTTGCCCTTGGACCTTTACCTGCCCCAGCACGTGCCTCCTATCACCGACAAGGTGTGTCTGGATCCTCCTCACTTGCCAAAGAAGGAGGAAGGCAAAAATCCCACTGCCGAGAATGAGAGTCCAGTGTTGGCACAGCAGCCCTGGAGAGAAAGGGCTTGCATGGAGCCAGCTGCCCCGCTCCCACCACACGGGGCTCCCAGTCACCTGCTTGCACTTGCTCTTGTCGTTGCTGCAGGCGCTGTGGGTCAGGGGAAGATGATAGCTGCAACCCAACACAGAAATAATTAACTGCGGTGCACCGAGGGGAAAAATACCATGATGGCTGCAAGGAGCATCAAGAGCCTGCAGCCTGAGGCAGCCCAGCGTGTCAGGAGAAGGGAGCAGCATCCCTGCGAGAGCTGCCACGCTAATTTGTAGTGGCCTGGCAGCCCTCTCCCGGCCTGCCCTCCCGTCCGCTGTCAGAAAACAGCTCCGGGTGTAAATTTACACCGGGAGGAATTAGCAGCCAGCCTGCCCTGGGCTGGAAGGAGCCGTTTCGGGTTTCACAGCTGCCGCTGGGTGAGTCGAGTGCTGGGGAAGAGGGACCCTGCACCTCGCACCTCGCACCTCAGCATCTTCCCACAGCCGCCGAGCCCGTGGGCAATCTGTGGGAGGGCTCCCGAGAGAGCGCTGCTGGGCACATGCTTCTCTAAATGCAGACATCCTGGGACTCTTCGCCAGCCACCAGTTCCGACACACACTAATAATCCTACAGATAGCCTATGGGGTTTAACTTCTCCTCTGGGTGAGAAAAAGACTGGAGAAAATGAAAGCCATGGCAAGATGGGATCTCAGCAGCAGCTCGGCAAGTCCTGCTGCCCAGGGCAGGGAGAAAGAGGTGGCTCTGGTTCCCTTTTCACTGGGAAGAAGGAGAGGAGCTGAGAAAGAGGAAAGGCAAAGCAAGTTAAAAACACAATTTGTTCCAAGCTTTGCTCCATCGTAAGAAGCTGCAGGAGATGGAAAAGGAGAACCATGAGGTGTGGGAGAGTGACAGCCTGGCCAGGGCATGGGGAACAGTGTGTGTCCCGAAGGACACCCCACAGGGACAGCCCTGCCCGCCCAGCTCTGCGGGGAGCTGTGCAGGGAAGGCTGCATCCCAGTCAGAGCCCCTCACGGCAGAACAGCAGCAGGGAAGGGACTGGGAAGGGGTCTGGAGAAAAGCGGAGGACCGTGGTAAGGCAGCCGGGATGGAGAGCGTGGGCTGAGTTCTAAGGAGAGGTTAAGAGAGTCAAATACGTATAACTCAGCTAGGAGACGTCTAAGGGGACATGATAAGAGCCTACAAGTATTTGGGGGCTGTAAACATGAAGGAAGGAGAGGAATTATTTACAGTTATACACAGGGCATAACTAAGAGTAATGGGCTGAGATTAAGAAAGGAAGGGTTTAGGCTAAATATCAGGAAATATTTCCCAACGATGAAATGTGTTAGGCTGCAGAATAATCCTTCCAGGGGAGCCATGGGAGCACAGCAGTTTAGATGGTCCCGACTACCCATGACTAAACCCTGGGCTATGTGCTGCCAGGCGTAATGGATAATGTAATTTCTGTCTCTGGCCTCCAAGGTTATTTCCTTTCCGTCTCTACAGGAGGAATATCTTATCAAGTAATACATGCTTCCAACATGATGCTTCTTTTGTCAGAGACAAAAGAAACTCCCAGTTCCCAGCCCTGCCAGGAGTGTCACTACAGTCAGCAGATTAGGGATGTACCCTGCTCCGCAAGTCACACCTCTTGCCTTTAGGGCACCGTCACTTCTCCCAAATTCCAACCAAAACAAATACAACCTGAACTTCAAAAAAAAAAAAAAAAAAGAAAGAAGAGTGTAGCTGTAGAGTTTTGCACCATTTTTAAATTTGCAGTTAAATAGCATGAAATGGAGAAATGTAAAAGAAATTGATCCAACTGAAGTGCGTGGAAGAAAGGGAATGGGAGTATTGGAAGCTCACAGCTAATATCCTTGTTCTTTTGCTGCCTCTTTTGTCCTGAGAGGGACTTGGACTCGCCTCAGTTCAGCATCAAAGTATTCCTTCAGTCAAATCTGGGAGGCTTTGGCACCCCACAAACGAATGTCCCCCTCCAGAAAACAGGATTTCCAGTCATTTTCACAGGAGAGTTTCCACCCAGCCTTGATGAGGAAGAGTCAGAGTCACGCAACAAAGAGGAAGGCACCTGGGAAGAGCTATCCATCGGGACCTGACTCACTGCATTTGCATTTGTAATTAGGGGATTGGAAATGCTCAGCAGCAGCTCTAGGTACTAACAGGAGGGGAACAGTATCACCTTTCATGGCTCTTGCGAAAAGCATCAGGCGCAAGTCCTCGGCGGCAGTGGTGTCAGCGGGGTGGCAGGGCTGGGACACGCGGGCACAGGGGACAAGGGGACAGAGCAACCACACACACCTTTCCCGAGGGCAGGAGTGCTAAATCTTCCCAGTTGTACCGTGTTTCCCCCTCGTATTTAGAGTAGACAGCAGGAGAGCAGCACAGGTCTGAGCTCCAGCCTTAAATGGAGATCCCCAAGCGATGAGGATTGGTGAAGAGGCAGTCAGGGAGAAGTGGCATTCCTGAGCCTTTCGGAGCCCCAAGGCTGGGACATGGTGGGAGGAGGAGGACTAGGGAGCAATAATAAATAAACACTCTTTAACACTGGATCCGAGGGGTAATAATCCATCATACCCTAAAGGTTTGCCCTGAGCACCTACCCAGTTTATGTACAGTGGGTTACTTCCTTTGTATAAAACCCTTCATGCATCCTTATTTCCCTTATACCGTTTCACCTCATGTTATACCTCGTAATCTTGGCTTGTAATGCAGTTTAGAGTTGTTATATGTCACATAAGGGTTGAAGTTTAAAAAAACCAAACCACAGCTCGGGTCAGACGCACCATAGCGATAGGAGGAGTGGTTATGAATGCTGAAGTAAAGCTGGGGAATGCTTTTCCCACCTGCAGTCTTTAAGAGCAGCAATTCCTGTATGTGTGAGCCGTGACCGAGGACCCCAGCACACCAGGGAGGAGCTATGCAGGGACAAGAGCAGAAACCACAGGAGGTTTCTCATGGCAGAGCGACGGTATGACCACGACATGGAAAAGACCAAGCAGCAGCAGGTCTGCAGGCGCTATCAATGAAGACGACCAGGTTCTTTCGAAGAAGCATTTCTAATATTTTACGGTGTGTTAAAACTAAGGAAGGTGCAATGATGCGAAACCAAAGGGCTTGCTGCTCAGGACAGGCAGGATTGGAGCACGCGGTGCCCAGCTGGTCCCCTTATCCCAGTGCACACGCATCCCGGCTGCACTGCCGCGGTCCGGTACGGCAGCTTCTCCCACTATCAGATGTGAATCACTGCCAGAGGCAGGATACCAGACCTGATGAACCAGAGGTCTTATCCGGTATGGAGGATCCGAACTTCCAGTGTTTACTTAAGCATGAAGTAGAATAAACTCTGGTCCTTAAAACTAAACATCTAAATGCACTCGCTAATCCGGAGACGTACAGTAAGCAATTATACAAACACACCTTAAATGGTTTTTGGCAATTTTAGCAGTTCACCCAGAAAGACACGTCACCTTTCAAAACATGAAAATCCAACCTCCCCAAGTCAACGGGGAAGCGTTGTGCTCTTCTCCTTTGCAGGTACCAAAAGGTGAAGCAACAAAAGCCCCAGCCAGGTACATCTTTACGCAAAACATCAACCACTATGAACAACACAGAGACGAAAACACCTCTGTGGGCAGGACGTGCAGGGGGATTATCTCTGCAGGCCGGGGGAGACAGAGGAGGATTAAAGCACCTGACACCTTCGTGCACAGTGCTCGATTTTATGACCAGGAGCCTAAACCTAGAGTTTTCCCTCATAGCCATGTGTGATCCCTTTTTAAAAAGATTCTGCTCCAGCCACACCATTGAAATACTGTTCAAATACATTCCGAAAGATTTTTTTTTTTTTCATTTATATTTTCTCTCCCTGAAAACACAAGCAGCTGCTGCATGTAATGTTTTGTAGAGTAAAACCACAAGGTTTCACTCAGTCCTCATCTATAATTGTGGTAGACGCTTGTCCTGGTTTCAGCTGGGCTAGAGCTAATTTTCTTCCTAGTAGCTGGTATAGTGCTGTGTTTTGGATTTAGGATGAGAATAATGTTGACAACACTCTGATGTTTTNTTTTTTTTTTTTTCATTTATATTTTCTCTCCCTGAAAACACAAGCAGCTGCTGCATGTAATGTTTTGTAGAGTAAAACCACAAGGTTTCACTCAGTCCTCATCTATAATTGTGGTAGACGCTTGTCCTGGTTTCAGCTGGGCTAGAGCTAATTTTCTTCCTAGTAGCTGGTATAGTGCTGTGTTTTGGATTTAGGATGAGAATAATGTTGACAACACTCTGATGTTTTAGTTGCTGCTAAGTAGTGCTTACACTAGTCAAGGGCTTTTCAGCTTCTCCTGCTCTACCAACTGAGAAGGTTGGAGATGCGCAAGATGCTGGGAGAGGGCACAGCCAGGACAGCCAACCCAAACTGTCCAAAAGGGTATTCCATATATATATATATATATTCCATACCGTATATATATATATTCCATACCGTATATATATATATTCCATACCGTATATATATATATTCCATACCGTATATATATATATTCCATACCGTATATATATATATTCCATACTGTATGGCATCATGTTCATTATAGAAACCGGGCGAAAGATGGCCGGGGGCCGCTGCTCAGGGACAGCCTGGGCATCGGTCAGCAGAGAGTGAGCAATTGCATTGTGCATCACTTACTTTGTATATTCTATTATTATTATTGTTGTTGTTGTTGTTGTTTTCCCTTCCTTTTCTGTCCTATTAAACTGTCTTTATCTCAACCCACGAATCTTACTTTTTCTTTTTTCTCTCCCCCATCCCACGGCAGGGGGGAGTGAGCGAGCGGCTGTGTGGTGTTTCGCTGCCTGCCAGGTTAAACCACGACAACAGTAAAAAAATCCCTCAAGAATCCCAGCACACGCAGAGCTGGACCAGATCCTCCAAGTTCCCTCCACACACAAATCCTCCTGAATAACAAATATTAATATACAGTAAATAATAATTGTAATATTTAGCACTTCCCACCCATAGATCTCATAGTAGTTCTTCGAGCTGGATGAATGCCTTTATCTTCTTGCTCACAGGCAAACGAGGACTTCTCTTCTGCAAACACTTCCCACGCAGGTGTTTAATTCTAACCTTACACCTAGTTTTGGCAATTATCTTGTGGACAGCCCAGTCACTGGCAGAGCAACAGGTTAGTCGACTTCTGTAGATGTTCCCTTTGGGAGAGCAAAAACGTTAAAGGTGGTTTTAATATACACACGTGGACAATTCATCTGCTTTCTAAACACTAAATATATGCACCCATACCTATTCATTTTCTCACTCTCTCATAGCTATGAGCATCTTCAGTTTAGCGTAGGGGTGTTTCAGCAGGAGAGAGCTCAGCCCTTCCGCACCTTTGGAGAAAATGTATTTATGTCATGCTCCGTATTTGTGGCGGCCAGAAATGCCTTCCTTCTCCTGACCCCGGGCGGGTTTCCAGCCTGGGATGGTATCTCCCAGGGGTCTGGCCCTGCTCTGGGAACCATCCAGCTTTGCCTGGTGCAAAGAGAGAATAAAAACTTGCCTGTGCCCCGTGGCAAGGACAAGCCGGTCTCTACAAAGGGTCTATCATCATTCTGTCTGCACTGTTAAAACAGGCACAAAAAATGTCTCTGCCTGTTGGTGAAAGTCATTGCTGATTTTGAAAGCAGGTGGAGGGATGATGGCGAGATTCCTTACCCTGTGCTGCTTTGTCTTCAGAGGTACGTGCCCCTGAACTTTTCCTGCTGATCATGGTAAATCAGAGATGGACACACAAAAACATTCCTGCCCGTGGGCCAGAAAGCTCTCAATCCAGCTTTGAAACAGTGGTCTAAATCATAGAGAGGTCTCAGGAGAGCAGAAGTGTGGTGGTCTAGGCATCTTTGGCAGGTTGATGTCCTCTGGCCCATGGGGAGAGCCAGGGCGGGATGGCAGGAGGAGCACCGCAGGTGCACAGGGAGCTCTTTGAGGAAGCTCATGTGGTCCAAAGCTTTTGGGAATAACAAGGTCCAACAGGTGTTTAAACGTGCAACTACCAAATTCACCTTGAGCATCCTCAGCCCGGCGTCTAGCTCTGCTGTGAAACACACCAAGGCGTATAAAACGATGTTTTGTCATGTCGGCTCTGCCAGTTGCTCTCAGGCTGCCTCTGGAAGCTGCCTCTCCTTGCTGCCTCACTGAATTCAGCAGATGCTGGGGACAGGTTTGGCAGCTAAAGGGGTCGTCCAAATACAGCTTGGTATGGTGGGTCCACGGGCAATGAGACGCGTATTGCGAAATCAGTGCGGAGTTGGTTGCACCCTCTCACCTCCCTGGAACCGCACAGAAAGTGCAAATCCCCTCGGAAACGCCACCCCTCGTGCAACTCCAGCCTGTGTTTAACCCCAGCTTCATCCACTGGCGGTGGGACGTGCCGGTGCCGAGTGCGGCCAGGGCAGAAAGCGGGAGCAGGAGGGGAGCCCCCCGGCCCCCGCTCCCCGGGTGACAGCTCAAGGCTGACACATGGCAGCCTCTCCCTGAACGAGCACACTCTCTTCGGTTTAATCCATCCCTGCAATTAGGAGGTAATAACTCTGGTGGGAAAAATGTAACAAAATATTAAGCCATCAGTTTTCATTTGTATGAGGCCCCGCGTATGCTGCCAGAAAGCGCTGTCCGATATATAGCTCCTGCCAAATAATATGTATTTACCTCATTTCCACTCACAGGCCAGCGTGGTCACCTATAAAGATTAACGCCTGGGACCTGCGCACAGAATGGAGATGAGTTTCAGATGGGTCATCAGGCACTGGAATAGTTTTAGAACAACTTTGGAAGTCATTAATCATAATAGATACAGCAATAATAATACAAGACGGAGAAGGTCCCACAGGGCTGGAGGGAAGGCAGTCCTGGCTTTGAGAAAGCCTTGCTCCACAGGGCTGTTTAACATCAGGAATGAAGAGTGGCCGGGCCAAAGTCGCCTCTCCTGCCTCTCACCACGGCCCAAAGCCGATCCCTGGGGGAGGTGGAGGAATAAAGCACATACCCAGTGACAGGTCCCCAGAATACTGCACATCTCTGCCCTCAGCCACCTCTCCACGAACGAGCACAAATTTACCCTAAACTATACGCTTGGTCCCTCTTTAGGCCAAAACGAAACGCTTCTCAGCCGAAGGTAGACTTGAGGATCTATATCTATATTACATCTATATGGCGGGTTTGTTCCACCGAGGCCTACGAAGCCGGTTTAAGCGGACGCCAAGGCCTGAGAGGTGACACGTTAAGGTCCAGTGTGGCATTCAGACAGCGCCTGAGCTAAGGCACGGCTGCGCTGCCAAAGCACAGGTGGATGATACTAAGAGCACAGCAGAGTATTCCGAGTCGGATGGAACGGCTACCTTGTGAGAACACAGGAGGCGCGTTAGCTAGTTTGAAAGTGTACGTGCCATTTATCACTTTCCCCCCGAAATCTATAATGCATGGAATAAACTGCAGTAGAGATACTTGGATTGATGTCTAGACCTTAAGTAACTTTTCCCTAATGCCCAAATCCCCAAGATCCTGTTCTTTGGCAGTAAGTCCTCAGACAGATCTCTAGAAAGTCGTTAAATGTGTTGCGATTTAACTGGCAAGTAAACAGCTGACCACAAGCTGCAGAATCAAAAATCCTGCTAGTACAAAAACGAGAAATACATCAATATTTCATTGATTGAGATCTACTCCCATTAATGTCTGCACTGTATAAGGAATCATCTTCAAATGTCATTCTTGAAGAACAACAAGCAGTTTTATTGGAGCAAATGTGGCTTTTCCAGTTGTCACAAGCAGAGCTATAATTATTTTTAAAGGCCTAAGAGAATTAAACTAAGTATTACCACCCTCTACAAAACTTTGCTTGCTTGTTTTTGTTTGTTGTGGGTGATCCTTGGTTTGCAGCTTGTTAGCAGCATGTCACCAGGGGATAAACACAACCACACGCACAGACACAAAAAACCCTCTTTCCCAACATCTCCTTCCGAAGAGTCTTGCATGCTCTGCACGCCGCTAATTGCCGATGTACACAACTGCTGCAGCTTTTTTTGTCGCTGCATGAATGTTACCTTTGGGGATGCATAAATATTGTGGGGTTTTATTCCTTAAAGATGACAACGATGTTAAATACAGTGATTTTAAAGGAGTGAAGGGATTTCCTTGCCACAACAAGTATTTTCTGTGTTTCTGTCTAACCACCAAGGCAGCAATGCACCCCTCATTTTGTCCACAAAGAAATCAGGTCTAGCATTATCGATCCGGGGCGGCTACAGCAGCCTTTCACGCTCACGATCAAAATGCCAATAAACTCTGCTCTTTGATAGCTCCTTCCATTCACCTAACTCCTTTCCCTGCCTTAACCTGCCCATGCCCTGGAAGAAGCTCCGAGTAGTTGCTTGCAGGCACATAAACCTCATACGACCTGACGGAGTCGTATCAGGAGGCTGGGAAGGGCTGGAAAGAGGACTTCTCCCCATCCTCATACTTAATTTTCCTCGCTCCGGTGTGTTTTTTGCTTTTTGCAATTATCTGCATAAACTTACAGGTAGGTTTTCCAAGTGCTGCTCTGCCTTTTCCTTCGCTGTAGTTCATCTTCAGCGATGCCGGGCTGTGGATAAGGTCAGGAGGGACAGGGCCAGCTCTGGGTCGCATCCCGTTGCTCTCGCCATAAATCTGATGGGGGGACCCCCACTTCACTCCTCTTCCCCATTTCTCTCGGTGGGGAATAGGAGTGAAGCAGGGAGGGGACCAAAGTGCTGGAAATATTACCCTGAATGGATGATCTTGCAGGTCTGACTCACACAAACTTCCCAGCGGAGTGAATGGGAGGGCTGCTGGACTCCAACATAAAGGGAAAATTTCAGTATTGACTCCCTTCCCCCCATATGGTTAGGTCTGTTTTGGGAAGGACAATATTTTCCAAACAATTTGTCAGGTTTCTCTGAGCTCTCCTTTCCATTTGGCTCCAAAACAAATGTGCGTGCACAGAAAGCAGCTTATTCCTTTGCAATTTGCCTCTTCTGGGAAGTTTAGAAATGTTACAATCCACTCATGTTCTAAACATCCCAGTTTCTCCCAAAGAAGCAGCGCGGCCTCTTAGACACTATTCCAAGGATGCACTAACAGGGAAGGCTGCAAAAAAAAAAAAAA
>VZTL01045412.1:32560-49188 GCA_013400535.1 Scopus umbretta | reverse complement strand
AAAAAAAAAAGAACACAAGCGGAGGGACCCAAATTTGTCACTGGACCAGGAGATCACAGTCATTTACAAGACGACCAAAGACTTGCCCAGGAGCGGTCCCAGTTCAGAGACCTACTGTGGTCTGTGGTTGCAAGCAGTGCCTGGAGAAGGTTTGGCGGCAGCGGTGCTGGCGTCTGTGCTAGCTCTGCACAAAGGGAGCTGTTGGAATCTTTGCTCTGCAATCCAGTGACATGCCACATACCAGACCTCCTCCTGCAGGGATAGGGCTTCTGTGTACACTGGCTAGCTTTCACCCATTTCTCTTCCATCCTTCGCTCTGTGAACTGTAGGAGCCCTTTATAGTTTAGCGTGCCTTGCAAGTAAGTGTAGTTCCTCCATAGCAACACCTGACATTAGTGGTAGAACAGGACAGAACTTCTGGGTTCCCCATTTATTCCAGTTTCTTCTGCTCTGCCGGATTTGAAATCCTATAGCTCCACTTCAGTCTTCCTTCATCTGCCTCCTTTTCCATCCTGCAATACTTGGCTGGATCCCTTCTCCCCCTCTACAAAGATGAAAATTCTTAAGAATATGGTTCAGGGCCTGCAGAAGAGAAAAAAAAAATGCAGGACAGTCCCCAACCCTTACTTGAGCACAAAATTTAATTTGTCCTAGAGAACATTTGTGAATTTTAGCTCAAAGCACCCACTTCACCATTGCCAAAAAAGTGTGTCAGTAATAGGATTCCAAAGGTCATTATTATTGTGAGGGTTTGGTTTCGTTTTGAGAGAGATGCTTATCTCCTTACACTAGACTCTGGCAGCGTCCTTGCCGCCTCCATTAAGGCTGACCTATAAATCCCAGCCATCCCTTGCAAGGTTGCTCAACATTTACATTTCAACATGGTTTTTTCATTTCCACTTTTTTTTTTCCCCCCCTTCTCCTTTTTGTTTTTTAAGACTTGAACATAACATTTACACGTTTCAGGTCTGCTTTAGGCTTCCCTTGCCCATGTGTTGCAACAGCAGTGCGTTGGCTGGAAGAACTATGAAAGTTCCCATGCCTGCCACAGAGAAGTCTGGAAAGTTGAGGCATATGCAAAGCCTAGATTATACCTCCTTTCTGCCAAGTTTAGACTTTGGGAGGTTATCTAGAAAAAGCAGCATACTTACCCTTAAAAGAACCCTTTATTTTATGGCTTACTTTCTCTTTTCAATCTAAATATCAAAAGCAATGCTCAGGCTTCAATCCTGACTCTGAATTCTCTCCTTTTTCAGAAATGTCAGCACTTCATGAGAATAGCTGCCTGGACTCTACTGGGGACAGTACTCCCCAGTCCAAATACTGGACAATACATGACTAAGCTCTAAAGCAGACCCCATCAAATACATCTCACCTGATTTGCCAGAGGCAGAGCTCCCCAAGGAGAAACTGTCTTTGGTGATGACCACCACTCCCTGCAGCAGTTTCATCCTAAATCCTACAGAAAGATCAAGTCTTTCCCAGCCTGGCTGAAAGCTGCTTGCCACTGAGATATTGTGTAATGACTCCCCTGCCCTCGTCACTTTGAGCGGACAGGATCCCAATCACAAGCTACATTTTCCTTGCATCCCTCTCCCTCCCTTGGCCTCGCAGAAGTGCCCCAAAAGAATAGCGGTAACTTCCCCTTGGAAAACAAAACTGTGGGCTTCTGCTCTCAGTTGTTCTTCCTTCACAGAGCTTCACTTGACAGTTTCACTGCTTTCCTGGTAGCACTCTACACAAAACCTACAATTTCTGCCATATCACATAAATCTTTTTTAATTTAATCTTCCCAAGAATATAAATTGTAAAGAGAATGATCAACAGCAGCTCTAACAGTGTGGACAGCACTTTCGTTCCAATTAATTGAATTCTAAATATGAAAAGGCTATTCCTGGCTCAGGGATTGGTACTGTAATTGCCTACTTGATTAGCAGTTAAGGACCAGTACCATTGTACAATACAATGTGGCTTGCTTACCTAGCTCAAACTAAAGCACAGCAGCTTTCAAGTGGTTCAAAAAGTAGCTTGTGCTGCACAAAGCAACTGGTATTTAAGAAATGGCATGCATTGGGATGCTCAAAAGCACCTTTAGTACCAGCTGGTGGCCTGCAGCTGTAAGAACGAACAAGTTTGGTACTAACGTGCGAGGCGGGAATCCACGTGTGCCCGTCAAACAGATGGCAGAAAGTGGCAGTAGTCTAAGCCTAGCTTTAAAAAGTAAAATTAGAGCCTACAGCAGCAAGCAGTTGGAACAGAGCTGACAGGATGACCATCTCAACAGCAGGTCCTGCATTGAAACAAACTCTGCGCTGCCAACTTCAGACTGATTACAATATAGCTACCCAGGTATACCTGGCACGCAGATGGTAGAGACTTACAATTAACCATACAGTCGCTTTAAACAACTAGCTCTTGTAAAACTCTGCACCAGTATCTGAAGTGGACTATTAAATCTGATTAAACCTCTGAATTAAGTAAACTAGGAATGCATTAATTCAACATAGACCAGTAAGAAGCTCACACTGGAGTAAATCCTCACCAAAAAGTCTATAGCATGATGAACTTTCAGGCAATTAACACTTTGTTTAAAAAGAACCCACAGCCCAGACAGCCTAATCTTGCAAAAGCACTGGGAGTCCTAGTACTAGATAGCAAATTTGCAACACGTTTTATCCCCCTTTTTTTTTTTTTACCTCTTTAAAAGGCCTTGCTGAAACACTCTGTACAAAGCTGCAATTTGAGTTACTGCTAATAAAAGCAGGTGAGAGATCAAACTTTCTGATCCTACAGTGCTTGGCCTATCAGAATCACAGTGTAGTATATTTTTACCCCAGACATACTGTTCTTCCATATGAGAACACCTCTTTGAGATGTTTCTCAGAAAAAGTCTGTCACAATAATGCTTCCCATTTACTTTAAATTAATTACGGCAGCTTTCCTCTTGTGGCAGAGCCGAGCTCCTCATTTCTAACAGCACATAGGATCACCTTAGCATGTTTTGTGATCGCTGTACCTTGTAGCAAAGATGTTGCAACTGACCAGAAAGTTCATGCAACAAGTCTCAGAAATAAAGCTTAAGCACCTCCTTAAGGAATAAGGGAATTGATATAAAAAGACTTGACTGTAAATAGGTAATCAGAAATTTCAGAGAGTGATTTGAAATATCGGGGAACCTACTGCAGCATTGTTTTTTAAAGAGTATTTTAACATTTTAAACCTCTTAGTATTGTTTAGGACAAGCAGAATCTTGTTTACTTAGCTTGGCTTACTCTATTTCAACTGCTTTATGCCCAAGACAGCTGAAAACAACAGAAGCTTCTAAATATTCCCAGAGCTTTTATCTTTGCCTTACCCTTTATGTTTGTTAACGTTTCACTGCAAACTGGTCCCTGCAATCTGACAGTAACCTGACAGACATCATTCTTCCTCCTGCCACATTTGTTATTTTTTTAAGGTATAGTTTAGTTGGAAAGATTCTGTTAACACACAACCCCCTTTCTTACCCTAGATGATGCTTCCTGCTGAAGTTCTGGGGTATTGTCTTGCATATTGACTGTTTTGAGATCACTTAAAGACATTTAAAACATACAGACTTATCACGTAATGGTTTACTTAAAACATGAGGGTTCATGCCTATCCAATGAGATGATAGAGCTGTATTCATAATAAAGTTGTACAGCTTCATCAGATGGATTTGATTCTCATCAAAACACTCCAAGTGTGTTACTACACATTCTTGTCAGAGAAATTGGCAGCGTAACTCTTCCTTTCTATCTATTGATCTTAATCACCCAGATTAACTTTAAGTGCCATTAAAAGTAATTTTAAATGATTGTAACATACACTAAACTGGATTTCCTGGACTTGGGCAAAGCTGCAACATGTTACTCAATTCAACATGAAGCATTGTGCAGGATCTCCAAGACATGAACAGCTTCAACCCCTCCAAATCTTGACATTTCCAATAAATGAGATAAATTAATTCAACGAGCAGATCTTTTCCAGAAGTGGAACAAATCTCTCCTAACAGTAGAGAAAGTTAAGCACCTCAGAAGACAAGATGAAAAAAGTAATTTCCATTCACATTGCTGTAATCTGGAAGAATTCCTTCTACCACAAGAGCAAATGAGTTTCTAAAAAGTAGGTAGTTCTAAAAAAGATTCTAGTCAGAGATTAACCGCTTAACTACATTCGCTATTTGGTTTAAGAGAACTGATCTGTACACGGTGATCTTCCAATATTTGCTTTTCAAAGACAGTTAAAACTAAACCATTACAGACTTAGGCCCACTGTCAAATACAGGAGGCTGCCAGCACCTACTCTATTCAGCTAAGCTAATACTAAATAGAAGTAGCCACGCTTGTGAAGCCACAAAGAATAAATGCATTCCAGAACAACTGTTCTTTGTTTTATTGAATGGTTGAAGCAAGACTATAATCCAGGTATATTTAAATCAAGTGTTGGTCCACTCATCATCAAAAAGAACTGATTTAGGTTTTTTGTAATAACATCAACACAAATGGAAGGAATATGAAGCATCATAATAGGAACTTTCAACTGTATGTGACGTTAGACCATGATCGGACTGGTGCTACTTCAATATTTATAGTTTCTCCACCGTACATAGACCAGCCATGCTAGTGTTACTTACCTCCAAATCATTAAAGTTCTAGGTAAAGGATTCTTCTGTCTACAGCTCACAGCCAAGCCATCACCATGAGATCAAAATGCCATTTGTGCCACTAGAATCGTAGTCTTGTAGAAATATCTCTATATTTAGTATTTTGCTAAAGAATAATTACTACCCTCTCTGAAGTTACATATAGCCGTTATAAATATTTACATCAAACATTTACAACTGGTTCATAATATACAACACAACAATTTAGCTATAATTTCTAATCTTCCAGTGTAAAAGTTTCAAACAACATGTTGCTATCATAATTTCAATTTATCTGTTTTGCACACAGTCACAGGCAGTACAGGGCATTTCAAAAACTCATGTTACATGATAAAAAAAATGGAATGATGTTACTTTAATAACAATTAGTTTGGGGATTATTTTTTTTTTTTTAAACAAGCAGATTTCAATTTCTAACTCCCATCTGGTGCTACTACTAACACTTAAAATAGGCTTGAGAGGGAAAAAAATACTCAGAAATAAATACACCTTTAAAAAAATTCCACAATTAACCATGTCAAAATGTTTGTTTTCCACACAGTTTAAAGGAGACCTTACTCTTCTTCATTTCCTTGTGCTGAAATACAGCGTAGTTCAATCCATTCTTATCTTCTGATTTGTCATCCTATAAATAATGCTGTCATACCCAGGATCCATGTTCCAAAGGTTGTAGGAGATAACTATCACAGCTAAAGCAAGACCTATCATCATCCACAGAATAATGTTGAAGATTACAGAGTAGTTGTAGTTATATGGATAGGCGAGGTTATATGGATTTTCTGTTTCACTCTGTAATAAAGAAAATAAGTGTATTACTTTAAAAGTTAGCTTGCACACAAAACACATGCCGACTCCATCAAAAATCTGAGCAATCTGAATAGGAGAGATGCATTTATGTCTAGACAATTCTGATGCTAGGGCACAAAATGCAAAAGTGGTTATGTGACTGACATTAATGGAATCCAAAGGAATGGGCTGACAGGAGCCTCATGAAATTCAATGAGGATGAACGCAAAGCCCTGCACCCAGGACAGAATAACCCCAGGTGACAGCACAGGCTGGGGACTGACCAGCTGGGTAGCAGGTCTGCAGAGAGGGACCTGGAAGTCCTGGTGGACAAGGTGAACAAGAGTCAGCAGTGTGCCCCTGCAGTGTCGAAGGGCAACTGCATCCTGGGCTGCAGCTGGAGCGTTAGGCAACAAGTCAAGGAAAACAATTTTTCCCCACCCGTGAGGCAGCACTTGCATGCACTACTGCACTGGGGAGGAAACGTCAGAAATGCAAATTCTAACAAGACATAAAGGAAAAAGCTTTCCCAGTGGAAGTGGTTAAGACTTTAGAACAAGCTGTCCAGAGAGTCTCTGGGACTTCCAGCCATGGACTTTTCAAGAACTTGGCTGGACAAGGACCTGAGCAGCCTGATCTAACTCCTAAATGAATCCTGCTTTGAGCAGTAGGTTGGACTAGATGACCTCCAGAGGTCGTCTTCAACCTAAATTACTATATGATTAAGTAAAGATCAAGACAGGTAAGCTGACCTGTTTGCACCCATGCCTAAATCATAGTGAATATTCTGGTCCTTTAAGAAAAAAAAAAGTTACGCTCAAGTGAAGAAGTGATGCAGTTTGGATCACTTTTGATAAATGAAATATAGAAAAATGTGCATCTACTACCTGTGAAGACTGGAGAATGGAACGAGTCTTCCTTGTGAGGGGAGAATTAAATGTCTTTACAGCCACCACTTCTACTACTGCATTCCCGCTATACAGATTAAACATCTCATCTGCAAACTGAAAAAGCAAAAGTGATTTAACTTAATACCTACACTGTAGCCAGGAATTAAGGATAGTTTTGTTAGCAAGAGGTACTAATCCATAAGATGTCAGCTTCAGGAAAAAGAAGCTTATGGAAAGTTGTAAAAATTTACACTATTTTAGAATTCCACTACAAAAGTGCCGACTTTTCACCTGGTTTACCACATCTCTTTAAAACCCCTCAACCAGTGTTCAGCAGACTGTAGCTTACGACTGCTTTCTGGGCTGAAACTCATTCTTTCATCCCTTTTACAAAAGGCCCATCACCATATATATAGCTTCCTAATTGTATGTCAGTTTCAACAAAATATTTAGGTTCTCAACTTTCCACAGGGAAGTAATGAACCCAAATATTTTAATCTGCTCCAAAGACTAATATGCCTAGTATTTAAATGTATTTGCTTAACTGCAAAGAGGCTGAAGAGTAATATTTAGAGTAAAAAGTTATTCATGCTTTTACACTTTTCCACCACGCTTTTGAAACTCTCAAAAGTGACTGGTGCTAGCAAAGATTTTATCTAATGATTACATAAGACCTGCTAAAGAATTACTTTCTTGAGCACATTGATAGATGAACAGTGGTTATTTTAAAGGCTTGGAAATTTAAATTTATACAGCTTTGTGGGCAAGGCAAGGCTAACCACTGTACCCTGGGATAAAGATATTTCCATATTTCTGAGACCCAGTTTTTGTGAGACATACTGGTGGTTTTAAATGCAAGATATTTATTTAGGAAAAACAAACGTATCAAGTCACATTGATATATGGTTTCAATATATTCCTACTGCTTTACGCAAAATATCTAACACATTATAGAATTGTGTCAACATTCTCCAGGGTGACAAATTGTAACATTCAGTTTTGTAACTGAACAACTGCATTTCCAAAAACAAACAACAAAAACAAGCATCACTCAAGCCATCACTAATGAAGTGACAATTCAAAGCAGAAGACAGTCAATAACTCCCTTGTAGTTAACACAAAAAATTATTTCCATCATATTCCTGTGAGTTTTGTTCATTAGGTAGAAAGTATACCTTTTGCAAAGAGTCTACAAGAATTTGAGAAGCATCCTTGAACTGCTGAGAGTCTTCCCCGTACCGTTTTCCAACCTCTTCCAAACCAGCCAGTTCCAGAGAATACAGGTCTGGAGAATGATCTTTGGCTAAGTGCTTGTGTCGAGACAGCTTTGGCACACCGTTGAGGGCAGAAAGAAATTAATACATACACAGATTACTTTAAAAACGCATCTCAAAAAATCAGTTTGCTGGGACTAATCCAGCCTCATTTTCCACATTTATATTCCATATTGATTAGGAAGTGGAATTTCTTGCCAACTTAACTAGAAGATGTCCACAATTGTTTCTTTTCTTATTCTACAGAAGCAAGCAGATAATCATCATGTAGCACCTATTCCTAACATGAGTTTCTATGCATGTAATACAGCACTGAAGCTGGCCCTTGCCAAACTGAGTAAGTTGCAACTTCTACCTTGCTGTTGCCCATGTACAAAACTGGTTTACTTAAGGGGCATCATCCCATTGTCATAAAATCCAACCAGTATAATCCAAACTATCTCAAAGGAGAGTAGAGATATTCTTGCACTTCTACAGGTGCGAAGCTGCAGCATCGACATATGTCTGCACAAAAGAACAGTCTCTGAAAGCAAGGAATTTAATCTGTTCCTACCTTCCCACCTACTTTAACTACAGCATTTCTAGTCTGCAAGACAAAACCAAGTTGTTCTACCACATTCCCTCAAGAGCCCCATTTCTCTCCACGAGCCCTTCACCTAGTGTGAACTTCCAAGTTTTTCATAACTGTTTCTTTCACCCAACAAAACCAAACAAACCACCAAACCCCAAAACAAACCTTAAACCACAGCAACAAGACAGTAGCTTCTCAGTAAAAAGATCAAAAGAAGCTTTTTGCTTAAAAAGATCAGAATTAAATGTCCCCCCCTCCATTAGAACATTTCTTTCGCCACCACTACTCATGCTACAAAAGTCGCTCCAGTCTTTTCAGATAAAATGTTATGGTGATACTTTGAAGTAAAATGGTGGACAGAGCAAAGAACAAGTTCTTAACTACCATTATACTTGAAGTAAGAAAACAAATTAAGTCCCAGCAAATTCTTCATTGAGTACTTCCTGTGTCTTTGGGTATGGAGAAACAGCAGCTCAGAATTCCCCCCACCCCCGTTCTCAACAAACACAATACAAAAGAAACTACAGATGATTAAGGTTCTCATTTTCTTCCCTCAGTGACAGGGCTGATACAAATAGCTTGAGAACACATTATTTAAACTGATGCAACCAACTGGTGACTCACTTGCATATACATCACTGGTTGCCAAGTATCCTGGCTACTGCTTCTCTACCTTTAAATGAGATCTCTGAAATTTGTGCCATAAGATGGGGAAAGCATTTGTTTGTTTGTTTTTTAAAAAAAAAAAAAAAATCTTACCAGGCTTGCAATATCATGTAGGACTTGTAGTTCTGACAGAAAAAGCAAGTCAACCTGGGGAAAGAGTCAGGAAGAGAGAGACAGGTATTTCCTTTGATGAAACCAAAGTTAGGGAAGTCTAATTTTGCTGCAAGTCTCAGTATTTTATAACAGGTTATGTCTGTTACAGCATCAGGACATGCTATAAGGAAATTACTCTTTCAAAAAAGTTATTTAAAGAAGAACTTAATACTTAACTTCTTAGAATTCAGTTAGAAAAAAATAGAGTGGTCTCTCTGAGGCAAAGCAAAGGGGGGGAAAGAAAAAAAGAGGCAGGCAGAAGGAAAAGCACAAGCTAACTAAGAATATTAGAAAAAAATCATGAAAGTTCCAACTGATTAAAGTTTTTTACCTCATTGTTTCTGCTGAGGGAGTTGAGAGGAAGGGAGCTGAGAATGGAGTTGTCCTGGAATAAGCGGTTTCGCAATTGGCGCAGTGTGACAGAAAGATCTTCAAATACGGAGTTTGCCTTGCCCACCATGTACACTCTCTGCAGGAACAGCCGTTGTTCAATAACAACAGAGGTTGGGTTTTAGTTCTTCCAGTCACACATTAACAATCAATCATACTTGCAATCTCTCCCCGACGCAAAATATTTCATACAATCCATTGGTTTTGCTCCAGCCACACAAGTGGAAAGAGGTTTACCATTTAGAACATCTGGAATCAGAAGTGAAGCAATACTCACTTCCTCACTGGGGGCCAGCTGCAAGACCACGGGAGTTTCCTCAGAGAACAAAGTATGAATAGCATTTGCAACACTATCAAGACTGAAAGGAACAGCCTGGAAAACAAAGTCTAGTTAGATTTTTGGGTAAAACAGGGCATAACGATACAAAAGGAGACAGTTTACTTAACTACAGAAGTCTGGAAAAGTACGACAGCCTCTTTTGGAGCAAAGGGTATGAATATTTCCAAAGTGATAATAACAAATAATAGGAGGCAATGCGCAAAACAAAACAGCAACTGTGTATCTATAAACAGACAATTTATTTGTATCTATGGCAGACACAAGTTATTTTTGAGAACTCCAAGAGGGCAGGACTGTGTAATTAGGAGGCTTGCTTAAGCTAAGAGTATACCCTTGTTTATCAGTAAAGTAAGACCAACAAATACAGAAGCAATACATGGCCAGGTGCAGACAATCCCAAATCAGTTTTGGTCCAGATACCATTTCAGCATGTCACTGTGCCTGAACTAGTGAGTTGTGTTTGAAAGCTGATGCGAAAGCAGATCTGTGTTAAGCTGAATTTGACCCGAGTTCAATGTAAAGCTACATAACATTCCAATTAAACACTGATATTTTAAAATAGATTAAAAGACCGCCTGATAGCTGTAAAAGTAATTTCATAGGGAAATCATCACCTCGTCTTGGGGTGTGCAGTAGGGTGTCAACATAAAACACTATTCAACATTGTTACTGGTGATTCCACAGTTTGACTGAAATACTAAATTATAAATAATAACTCTTAACAGGAGCACAGCAGTTGCACAGAGCCAAAATGCATGGTAAACTGGTGCAAAACAAGGTTTTCCACGATGGGCAGAAGCAGAATAAACTACCTAGAAATAACTTGAAAAACAACTTATTTGAAAAGGGTTTGTGGGTTCATGCTGGACAAACAGCAGCTCAACATGAAGAACTGGACCAATACTGCAGCAAAATGGCTTAAAGCAGACAATGTATTTATTGAGAAGCAAGTGGACACTGTACAGTTACCCATATTTTGTAAGTTACTGTGCTCTTGTTAAGAGGTGTGTGGACAAAATCGTATGACAGGAGAAGAGGCAGTGGGCATAAATTTAAAGACAGGAAATTTCATCTGAACACAAGAACAGAGGTTTTTACAGTAAGGGTGGTCAAATACTGGCACAGGTTGCCCAGAGATGTTGTGGATTCTCCATCTGCAGAGATATTCAAAACCCAACTGGACACAGCCCTGGACAGCCTACTCTAGCTGACCCTGCTTGACCAGGGGGTGGGACAAGACCCATTTCAAGAGGTGCCTTCCAACCTTAACGATTCTGTGATGCTGTGACAACCGTGAGAAAAGAGTCTCAGCAAAGACAGACAGTGACAGGTAACTGTAATGTTGTTTTCTTTTTGATACAGTATAATTGAATGGTGTCTCAAAATGCTCTATTTCACAGTCAAGTACTTGAGGAACACTCAAAGACTGCTTAGAGGGCGATACAGTACATCAAAGAATCAACATCATATAAAACGCTATCACACACACTCACCTGAAACAAAAAGAGTTAACAACTCTGACTATGAATCAGTAAGTTAACATGGGAAGCAGTGGATTCTCTGCCTCTTGGTACAAACATCTTAAAACTAGATGCCTTCGAAGAGGAACATGCTTCGGTCAAACAAGTTACTGAACTCAACACGGGAGGGCCTGGGTGGCCTCTCACCTTGCACAGGAGTCTGATTGGATTATTTACCTATACAGCCTGATCTATCATCCTAGGGGATATGTGACCTTCCAAGTGAAGTAAGAAATAAGTCACAGACTACAGTAGAGAATCACGTACTTCTCATTAGATCACAAAAGTCACAGAAGTCGCACGACAGTTCCCAATGTGAATACTCACATTCTCAATAGGGTAAGAAACCCCTTTCACAGGCAACGCCAGCTTGTCTACTCCCTTCACTGTTACCAGCACAGTAGCTCGTGGTCTGTGAAACAGATCACCCACAGCAAGCCCAGGCCAGGAAAGGTCCTATTACAAAACAGTAAAAAAACTTGTATTTCATTGGGAGAGAGAGAGGAGCCGTCCCCCACCATTACAGCAAAATACCTTACTATCTTGTTAATACCTCTGTGCAGGACAGCCTATTGGAAATTTCATGGGGAAGTAAGTTAGAACGCTTTCATCTTGAATAATGCTGTCTCAAGTTAACCATGAAGAAACGGTTAGTTTAAAAGCTGCCGGTAACTTCATAGCAAAGTCTACACTGAGAAAGCATTACACATACTGAATATATCAAGAGTTATTTCCCATAATTAAGTTAGAAATATACTCGGTACTCAGTAAGTGAAGGCTGAATTCAAAGAAAAAGCAAAACCAAAACCAAGCCCTTTCACAAAACACCACAGAGACAGGTTAAGGCACAATAAAACACTAACGTCTTGATATTTTCAGTACCAGAAAGAAACTGGGGGGGCAGGGGAGAGGTGAGCGTCAATCACACCAACAGCCTACTAATCTAAAACTCACAGATTTGCGTAGAAACATAAAAAGACTCCTTAGTAGCTTACTACAGCTATGTACCGGTAAGAGCACAGTGAAGGCTACCTGGCTGGTTTATTCAGGCAGAAAATACAAGTTAATCTATTTGGAATGAATTCAGACAGATTTCTCCATTTGTGTAAAAGACATAACTGCTTGTTTAAGTTTTAAGAAACCAGTTAAATGTCACTGACATTATGATCTGTATCAACTCAAAGAAAGAAAAGAAAAACCTTTTAAAGCATCACCAGGGACAAAAAAGGGGTTCGGTTTTATCTTGCCTTAACAAGGGAGGAACACTGAATGACTGTTTTTAAGAATCCCCAATGTAATGCAGTAAGAATTTTAAATTCTCTACAGTGCACCTACTGCACTGTCAGTTTATGTTCCTAGACTACAGCCTTGATGTAAACTGCTAAATGAGCCTTTGGGCCCTGCAGTATTCTCCACACCAGGGTTGGAAGCTGCCTACATGGTGACCTCTGCCTTAGCGACAACGCTGATAACTGAATAGAGTAATTTAAACACCTCCTTCCTGCCTGCTCCTAGGATCTGAAATAATACTAATAGAGAACTACTTCTAAAGGATGCTCCGGACCCATCACAGCAAATGAATTCCAAATTTTGGCAAAGGCATAGAGTGAGTACCGAAACACTTTTCTTCCCCGTGATAACCATGTTATACCTCCAGATGACCAGTATGCAGAAAGTGTTCAGAATGGGCCAGAACCCACTGTTTTGCTGGGTGTCTTTACATGCAATGCACACAATACCATCTGATGTACTGCTTTTTCTTGATCAAATAATCAAAATACACTTCTTAGGAATGACAAAAAGCATAATTAATTGACAGCAAGATATTTTCAGACAAATTCCAAACTACAGGCTAACCAGACCTGCATTCAAACCAGACTTATCAGACCTCTTGCTTAGCTGCAGTATGGAGGAAATGGGAACTGGCCTCCCTCACCAGCATTGTGAGAATATCCCAGCTTGTAGCTTTGAGTGGCTGGCTGCACACAGACACTACTAGAGACGCCTGGCTATTAAGCTTTCCTGTACTGCTTCAACAGCCACTCATCCCTGCTGAAGCCCGGCAAAAAATTCAGTAGGCAAGATGGAATCAACCCGAGGGCTCCTACTCACATGCCCCACTTTAAACATCAACAAAGCTATGTTCAGAAACGCAATTTGGAAAACACTACCTCAAATTAGGTTTTCAAGTCTTTGGATTACTTCCCAACTATTCGGTTTATTTGTTCTTAGTGACTATGCTCAGCAGACAAGCTTGCTGACCTGACAAAATGCCTGCCTAGCCAAGCCATTTCTCACAATCTTCAGAGTACCCATGAGCAGAGCCCTACAGATATAGCTTGTAGGCAAGAAAATAACAGCGGTTTCCACAGATTCACAGTGTGTGACTACGGATGGGGGGGATGCATTTGGGTACGTAGCTTGTATTTTGTATTGTAGAGGTATTTTGGCATGTAGTTGGGTCTCAGAGGACCTGAAGAACATCACAGTAAAGACTCCACCGGCTTGTTTCCTTCCGTAGATGATGATTCAAATTAGCCAGCTAGCACAGCCTTTTGCTGCTCATATGACTGATACAGCTCTGTGCTTGGAAACCACACTTTGACAACTCATGCATTCCTCAAGACAAACAGGATGATATTTTATATATTCCAGCACGACAGGAAGATTTGCATGTTAAGTGAGCAGGTGTGTAGTTTTAGAGGCACTTCAAAAATTAAGACCTGAAACATACATCTTCAACAGAAAAGCCCATGGATAATGCAGCTACGTCTGGGATCCGCTCGCCAGGAATGGGCCAACTTCCATCTCGAAAAACAACTGACTGAGGTGATCGTAAGACGCTGAATTCATCACCGCATACACCTAAAAACAACAAAAAAAGCTGTCAGTTTCCACAATCTTTCCCTTACACCACAGAAAAAGAGCATATCAGAGCTTAATAAGATTCCTTATTCCTCCTTCTCATACCTATCAATTTATGTAACATAAGTAATGAGAACCAATTGTTGCAATGCTCTGGAATACAAAATAAGGTTTCTACACAGCGATGACTAAGGATAGACAAGCCCACGTTACCAAAAGCAGGACAGGACAATTATTCAAGCAACAGCACGGTATACTTCTGCATACTCGCTAGCAGGCTGTGAGCGGTGTTACAGTTCAGACCTGGTAAAGCTAACTCTCAGTAAAGCCAGACAGACTCCAAAACCTTATTAGCTCTCAAGCAGCCATGCACTGACACAGCTCTGTTTGCTTCCAGGACTGCTTGGCATAACACCTCTTGTCGTGCAGGCAACAGCCTGAGCCACTGAACCCAGAGCCAGGAGGATCAGCACTGTCAGTGCTGGCTTCAACAGAGCACTGCCAGGAACAATCTGGCTTCTGCAGAACAGCTCCGGTGCCTCTGCTCTGCCTTCTCAACCACATGACGCTGTGAGACGTTTTCCTTCCTCAGGTGCAGTACCGGACCTAAGCTGACTGTGTGAAGCCACAATCTGCCATGCGTCTCACGTTGGGGTCACGTATTTGCGATCCCCCCTTCCCTCTTTTCCCCCACCACCTTTAATAGCAAAGTTGACTATAAGCATTATTTCTAATCTGTATTATGAGGACAGTAATTTATTGTGTAATAAAGTCAGAGAGGACTCCAGGAAATAAGAGATGGGCTTATTTCAGTCTAGCTTCCTATTTTAAAGTCGCTTAAGCATAACTACTGTGTACACAAACACTTACGTAAATAAATTTTAAAACATATTTGCTCTATATAAGCAGTAACATGCACAATGCAAAACTTCAGACGTATCCCCGCTCAATGAGCAATCTGTGTATGTTTCCACCAGAAAACTAATCTGATACAAGGCTCGAGAAAATCAAGGAGAACAGTATTTGCAGACCATCTAAGTTTAAGTTCTAATTATATAATCAGTCTGACTACATTCTCCAGAAGTACATGAATAAGATAACCTTCTTAAAAAAAACCAAAAAACCCACAGAAGTATTTACTCACATGATCACTGAAAATTAGTTACCAATCCAAGCAGCTACATAAAATAGTTTTCCAAGGCATCTGCAAATCTAAAGGCTATTTACAAAAATAATGCAATAGTAAACTGATGTGTCGTGCAGTTACAATCTTCCCTAACATTAACCAATCTGACCTTGAAGATGCCGTTTTAAAGCCTGGATCATGATCATGCATACAAATGTTGACAGTAAATCTGAGCTATATTATGGTAAACATTCTAAAGGAACAAAGTACTGCAAAGCAGGTCGGGGAGGGTGGCAAAAGGAAGGAAACAGGCCAAACCAACAGATGTATCTGGAGCGGATTTGAGCAGTTTTGTTTTAAATTGATATGTGTTCATTGCATGGCCTGCTATCAATTTTAATGGTGTATCAACCCGTATTTGGAAGAACAGAAATGTTTCCAGACCAGTTTGCTTAGGAAGGAATTTACAAAACTGCTGCACGTATTTTTGCTCAGTCTGTAGGATTTCACACGTTGGTTTAATTTTCCACAAGGCTGTAAGACAGTCACACATGTTATTTAGGACAAGTTGGCTTACTCGGGACAGGTTGCTTAGGTGGATAAAATCGCAACATCACCCTTTTTAACCAAATCTGCCTTGCTGGGCTTGCTCAAGGTCTCAACGAGCAAAACTGAATTTGAACTTGGGAACGCAAGCCTCTTCCTTCAGACAAGCTACAATTGCTTGACCGCGATACCCCACCGGGCCACATATTCCGCGAAGTCTAGAGAGTAAATTCTGAGGTGCAATTCGCCCTGCATACCGGTACCCACCCACCTACGGAAAACTTAATCGAACTTCTACCTTACCAAAGTTGCACCTCAGGAGAACTTGGGAGGACCTGGGCTCTTAAAAAGCCTTTGCAAACCTGAAGAGCTAAGGTATACCGAGTGAAAACCAGTTACGGGGCCCGGAAGCCTTAAGCGCGGATCACTAGCCTGACTCGGCAAGGCGTGAGGGAAATCCTCCAGCGATCGCAAACAAGCGGCTCGGCCGGCAGACGACAACTCGCCGAAGGTTAACAANGCTCGCTCTCTCGCTTGCTTGCTCACCGGCGAGACAAGCCGATGTCACCAGCACCGCCACCTCCAGGGCCCAGGGAGCCCCGCCGCGCCGCCCCATGTCCGCCGCGGTGCCGGCCGCCGCGCTGCGAGACGCCGCTGGGAAGAAGCCGGGCCGCACCGTCGGACGGGGAACGGCGAGCGCCCCGCCCACTAGGGAGCGCTGACGGACAACCGCCGCAGCCAATCTGCAGGTGAGATTCAGAGCGGCTGGGCGGGACTCTGACGGAACTGACCGTTCGCCGGTGAACCCCCCCCCCCC
>VZTL01045412.1:0-32533 GCA_013400535.1 Scopus umbretta | reverse complement strand
ATTCCGCGAAGTCTAGAGAGTAAATTCTGAGGTGCAATTCGCCCTGCATACCGGTACCCACCCACCTACGGAAAACTTAATCGAACTTCTACCTTACCAAAGTTGCACCTCAGGAGAACTTGGGAGGACCTGGGCTCTTAAAAAGCCTTTGCAAACCTGAAGAGCTAAGGTATACCGAGTGAAAACCAGTTACGGGGCCCGGAAGCCTTAAGCGCGGATCACTAGCCTGACTCGGCAAGGCGTGAGGGAAATCCTCCAGCGATCGCAAACAAGCGGCTCGGCCGGCAGACGACAACTCGCCGAAGGTTAACAAAACCACGCGCCTCTCCAAGACGCTCCACGCGGCCCTTGGGCGGGAAGGGAGCGGGAAAGGAGCGGGAAGCTGGCGGGAAGGGAGCGGGAAAGGAGTGGGAAGCTGGCGGGAAGGGAGCGGGAAAGGAGCGGGAAGCTGGCGGAGCTGGGCTGGCTGGGGAGAAGGGGGCCAGGGCGCGGCAGCCGCTGCTCNCGATCAGCTGAGCCGCTGTCCCGCCCGGGGGGGGGGGGAGGCTTAACTTGAGTGGCGTTCACACTTGGCCAATCAGATCGTGAGAGATCTCTGCAGCATTTTCCTCCCCTCACCGTCAATTCAGAGGGGAGCGGTGAGGAGGCGGAGCCTCGCCGGAATGAGTTGACGGCTGATTCGGCCAATCGGAGTGCGAGAGATCGGAGCCTTCCCCCTCCCACCGCTGATCAGTATGGCGGCGATGGCGTTCGGCGGAGGCGCGGTTGGATCGGGCGGCCTCGGCGCGGGGGGAGGGAAGAAGCTCTGATTGACAGTTAAATGCACCATTCAGAGAGCAAGGGCGCTTGCTCCACCCTCTTCGCACCTGTGTTGCGCTGGGACGTCTGGCGGTGAGGCCTTGGCCGTGAGGGTCGGCCCTGGCGCTGGCCCTCGCCCTCAGCGGCGATGGCAGCGCTAGTTCTTTCCCTGTGCCCCTCTGGCCGCGCACCTGGTGTGCCTGAGGGGGCACAAGAGGGAAGGACAGGCGTCCGTGTTAAGGGGGGGGGCTAGTCCCTCTAGTGAGGGAGATTGTTTTGGGGGGGGGTGGCAGTTGTCGGTTTTCCTTTTTTGTTTCTCTCTTCAATGGGGTTTGAAATAATAAAAGTCTGTGCGTTTGTGCCTGTCACCTGCCTCAGCGCTTCACCCAGGAAAGGCAAGCAAAGGAGCCGAATCAGTGAGTTGGGCGCCTCCATATAGTTTGTGGTTGGGATATTCAGGGGGGAAGCTGCCTTCAAGGCCTTGATTGGGTCCGTTAAGCTGGTAAGGGTTTATTCAGCTGGTGAAGAAGAGGGGCCAAGATGAAGTGTCTGGAAAATCCCTGCCCACTTCCCTGGAGGTTTGTTGCTGAGAACAGTTACAGTGACATACGCACTTGCTGCCCCAGCCCTGCTCATCTCGCTTCAGCTGTTCTCGACTGTAATAGAAGCAGGCAGCTGGCTGCGTGCTGTTCAATGTTTATGTAGCATTCCGGTACTAGGTCATGAACAAGCAAGTTGTGACTATTTCTTGGGGTCTTCGTACAGTATTAGGCTCAGGGGTCTTGATGAGGCTCCCTGCAAGTTGAGGCAGAGCAAACTGGGCTTTGAGGGTGAATTGTCATGTAGCGTAGGAGGTTAAGATCTCTGTTTCATTGTGGAGAACATGCTAGAAGTAAGACCGTCTTATTTCTCTCCTGGATTCTTCAGAAAGCAGTGTGTGCACGTTCGCAGAAAATCCAGCGGTGCTAGGGAGTATTTTATCCGCTTTGCTGGAACACAGCAGCTGTGTCACATCCACGTGGTAAGACTGTATTTATGTACTGAACGTGCCGAAGATTACTGGCCATACAGCTATCTGGCCAGAGCTATTCTGCTATGTATTTAGAAATTCCAGCCAACTACAGAAATACTTTGAAAATCTGCCTGAGCAACATTTGTGTACCAAAAAAGGGGCTGTGTCTAGGCGAATCAGTGAATGAGTTGGGGAATGGCAGGTAGTAAAATGAATGTGTGTGTACAACGATTGAACAGTATTTAAAAGAATATATCCCTGCGTCTGCCACATGATAGTGTATGACAATGGGCAAATCACTTAAACCCAGCTTTTCATAGGTGGCAATAATAGTCTGTTCCTTGTCTGTGAGATGATTTGCATAAATGAAGAAGAGCTACTGCTCCCAGTGTTGTCAGGTAGAAACTATACTTGGAATATGAAAAGCAGGCCAAATGTGTAGCTACTCTCAAATTCAGCAGCCGGGCAAGTTATGAGCACTTCCAATTAATACTCACTTATTCTTTACTCAGTATTGTGCATCACAAAAACAGCACCACATAACAGCTTTTGTAAAATAAATGCAAATAAATGTTTGTGAGATTGCCTGGATACTGTAGTAAATAGTATGATCAAAATACTTGTTTCCTTATGGGCTCTTCTGCCTTCGGAACAGGATTAGAAGAGCATACGGGAGACAAGGCCTGGATCACTAACAACAAAGGTATTGAATGATTGCTTTTTCAATGAGCCCAGCCTGTTTTGTGCACCAAACAAGGCAGGTTGATACTGAAAAAAATGTTATCTTGTAAGCTGACAATGATATCGCAATGCATATGCCCATGGGTTCTGGATTAAGGTTATGTGAGTTACCTTATGTTCGGCATTTACTGGTGCTTGGGTGCTTTACTTTGCAAGTGTAGTGTGCTCTTATTTACTGTGTATATTTTAGCATCATTTCACAAAATTTTGCCTATCTAGGAAAATATGTTTCCTGCACCAAGATGCTTGTAGTCTGAAGTAGGTGATCGTAGGACATCAAATATGGGTATACACGGGGTTGCCTTGTCACAGTAGCAGCTGTAGGGCTGCATCGTCCCCCTTGCTCCCTCCAGCCCCCATCGGATTGGGTCTACACCCAAAATGTTCATAGAAATAAGGCAAGAAGGGAGGCTCAAAGCAGTAAGTTTGTAAAACTACTAGAGGGCGTTAGGTGGATGCGATGGTGTTTTAAACGGGAACGTAGCAGAAAGTTCAGAGCAGGGAAAGAAGCGTGTGAAGGAAGAAGTTTCTCTCTTCATCTAAATCAAGGATTTCTTACAAATACGATGTGTAAAAGAAGGGGGCAGGGCAATAAGACTGTTTTAAAGAAGTTGTTTCTCTTACATCTGTTACTGTCTCTGTCTTTCATATCTGTGCATATTAGCAATCATTTCAAATTTCGTTATGATTATCTTGACACTGTTTGCCATAAAGCATTCACTCTGGAAGTCATGCTGCAACCAGAGAGTGTCATCTTACTGTTTTCATGTTTGCAGAAGGAATTGTATTTTTGAGACTTTAGGGTTCACATTCCCCTTTTTTTCTGAACTCTTGGTGCTGGCAATACTATAATTTAATTCTAGAAATAGAAGAGAACTCAGGGTTCTGCATTTGGATATACTTATATTCCTTCTCTGCTACTGGAATTGCTTTTCTTCTTGAAATCTCAATAGAAACATGGTTTGTGAAGAATTCGCTCTTCTATCTTATGTTTTCCTGTTCTCATCTTGGTTTCTTCTTTGGGAAAATAATAAATAGAAGCAATACATTTTATTATGAAACAGTCAAGTCTCACTAAGTCTGTACGCTGGTTTTCAGTGCCCACTGGGTATATCTGTATGTCAATGATGCCCAGTACACGAGAATAATACCATTGCTTTACAGGCTGGCAGAGTTCTAGCTATTTTCTCTAGGCTTCATTTAGATCCCAGCTGTGCTTTGAAGAGAGTGAATTTTGTAATCCTGTAAGCAATATTTGTGACAAAATCTACACACAGTAAAATTATTCTATTAAACTGATTTCATTCTGAGCTTCCGCTCAGGGCAAGTAAAAAAACAAGACAACATGCACGGTAGGTCAGAAATAATTTTTATAAAGCCATATACTGCTAGTAGCAGTCACAATATCAAAGTGCCAGCTGTAGGCAAAATACCAGTATTCACTGGCTTTTTTAGTAGTGTGCTGTGCAAAAATGTCTTCAGCAGGAATTGCTCATGTGGTGTTTGGATGCTGCCTTTGCCTACAGCCCTGTCTGTACTAAACAGCGTTGAAGCTGAGTGATGGTAGAAGAGGGAATATGAGGAAAAGGCTAAGTCAAAGAGCCAGCCATTTGTCTGTACTATACTACTGTGTTATCATTTGATTTCATTGTATTACTACTAAATCTAGTGCAGTTGTTAGCAGAAGTAATTGCCTCAACCATTATTTCCAAAATTGTGCTTTAACTGGAGAATATTTGCCTAGCTGCTGCAAACACCAGGCCTCTCATATCCTACAGGAAAGAATGAAATCCCAGTGCCAGGTACCATTTGGAGTCACCAGGTCCAGAAGCACATGGGGTAAGCAATATCCCCTTTGGTACTAGGCTTTACAGTCTCACAGAAAATTTATGGACAGAAGCTGAGTATAAGCTTTGAAAACAAAATTGAGAAGATAAGACACTGGGTTTTGTGGTGCTTTCTGACCTTGACACCCTAATGGAACGTGTGTTTTAACGCCGTACCGTTAGTTGGACACCCCTTGTCCTGGTGTGGTGGGGGAACAGGACAAGTTTGAAAGTCTCTCTGTCAGGCAGTTCTCTTTGGGGCTGCTGACATAGTGGGACTGGGAGGTGAGAGACTGGAGATGATGGTGCCTGCCTTGGCAATTTATACTGGTTGCAACTGGCAGACAGGTCTCGCGTGAAGAGCTGTTAGTCCCTGCCGCTGAATCGCCTTGTGGTCTCAGCTCTGCTCTCTCTGTTTGCAGTCTCCATCTACGTAAGCAGAAGCAGTTGTTGTTCCTGCAGATGTGGACACCAAGGCTAAATTAATCAAAGGCAGCTCAAATAATTTCTAAATTACTGAAAAAACCCTGAAAACAAGAAGAAAAGAAAAAAAAAAAACCAACCCTGTCACTCAGCTAAATCTTAGGCTGCGTCAGACCTGATTTCATGAAGACTCAAATCATAAGCAAAATGTAAGGGCTGCCCTCTCTAAAAGGTGGAGATGTCTTCTGTACCTCTTTGTGAAAGGAAGGAAAAATGCCTTTCTCTTTTATTCTTGTCAGTCAACAGCTGACTTTCTGGTCTTAAAGAGGATTGCTAGCTTTCTCATGAGCTACAGTTAAAGCCTCCAAATATGCGTGAGAAGCCCATTTTAGGGTTCTTTTTTGCTAGGTTCTATATGCACATCATATAAAGAGAACTGTACATCTTTTTTGTGTATCAGTACAAATGTCGCAACATGAAAATTGTGGTCTTGCAATGCAGCTCCTGTAGACTCTTGACATTTTCTAACAGTTCTCTCCATGGCCTTGTTTATGACTTTGCCAGCACATTATGGGCTCACTGGAAGTGAGAGTGCCACTGTAGGTGTGTTTTGTGGAAGGCGGTCCCCATCCTGCAGAGTTTGCAGTCCAAATAGTGTTAGGGGCTGAAACAGAGTATCAATGAGGTGACTGACTCCCCCAGGCTCCTCCAGCAGATCAGTGGAAGGACGAGGACCTTGCCTCTCTTGCCTGTACTTCAGCCTATGCTGCCCTCTCAGCCCCTGGAGGATCTCTCTGCCTTCAGAAATCATAGCTGATTTTTAGAAATGTATCTTACAAACATTTTGTTCCTGTACATAACACTTTAGTCCACTAAGAATATAATTTTCATGTAACAGTTCTGAGGAAGGTGGTCATCTGTAATCCACACTGAAGAGATGACTTAGTTTTAGTAGTTTCAAAGTCACATTAACCACTATCTTTTAATTAAGTCAGCTTAACCAAAACACACTTTTAATGTTCTATTTTAATGGCCTTGAAAGTAGGGGGAGAGTATGGTTTTAAGGATATTTGATACAATTAAAGGTTCACAGCTTCTGTATGTTGAGGTTATAGCATTAAAGAGGAAGGAAACCCTGGAGAAAGAAACCCAGGCTTTTCCTGAAATTGTGGAGAGAAATTAAGATATGTGTGTGATGCATATGAATTGTAGTTGGTTTGTTCGTTGCATTAAGTAAGGACTTAAGCAAAGCAAAGATTTGCCAGCGACCTTTGGTAGGTATTTTGAATAAGCACCACTAGATAGTGAGCACTTTTGCCACCATCTGGTGGTCAAAAATACGGCTGCAGCCTCTCTGGGTTTGTATTCTCATACCCAAATCAGAAGTTAAATGAACTGCAGCCTCTTGGGAGCACTTCATTTGGTGTCCCCTCTATAGGTTCCTGTTCTGTCCCACGACCCAGCCTTTCTAGTAAACAGTGGCTAAGAGCATCGCGGAAGTGGATGACAGAAATTGAGTCAGAACAAAGAAACAGAAAAATTTGGTGGGAACTGAGGTGAAATCAGCATTCACCGTTTCCTTCCAGGTCAGTGGAGATTTTGAGTTATTCTATCCCACTCGTTTGAGCTTACACATTTTCATACGAGGTAAGAAGGTCATTCACAACAATTTATTAGCTTATTAGGTGGAACTTGCCTTCAGTAGTGCCAGGCTAAATTTTACAGACAATCTGCAAAATCTCATAAGCTGCACCATGGGGAGCTTAGCACATTTTAGCTGACAACGCTTAAAGCATCTCTATTCCTAATTCTTGTTAAAGACCGAAGCTGGTAGCTTAGTCATCCAAAAGCTAAAAGAATTTTTACTTGACATGCAGCCACTCTTAGAGGTTCTGAGCACCTTCTAGGAGGGCCTTAATCCTTCCTATGTCCTTTTGATCACAGCTCTGAGCTCTGGAGAGGAAAGCCGTAAAGCAGGAGAGAGGCCTTGGTCGTACACAACAGGGAAACACTGCTAATCCTCTTCTCCCCAAAAGTCTCTGTCCTACCCGAGTTTTTTGTCTGCCTGGTCTCCCACCTGCAACTTGGATATGCGGTTTTGTTTCTACAGTTGCCCTCAATTTCCAAGAAACCCTAGAGGCTAACCAGCTGGAGAGGAGACATTGGGGTGTTGGGTGGCTGGTTTAGGTACTGTGCAATGGCATTCCTCTGTCCTGTCCTAAATGCAGAATATATACAATGTACCAAGAGCATTATCCCTTCTCTGGCACAACTGCCTAAGATTAACATCAAAACCCAATCTGAGCCTGTAGGTGTAGACATGTCAGTCACTTGTCACACAGTAAGTTGCCGAGTGACTCTCCAGAAGGTCAGCAGCTCAGCAGTAACTGCTTGCATGCATGCTCATACACAGCTGTGACAGCAGGAGAGGGTGCTTTGGCTCACTTTCGGTGAAGGGTAAAGGTAATTCACGCTTTCTCCCTAGCTAGCAGGTTTAAGAGTTGGATTCTGAAATCTGCCTTTATCGCTTTCCAACTGAGAAGGACAAACGTGGTCTTTTATACTTTTGCTTAATGAGGCCTCTCTGCTCTGACCTCTTGTGTGTTGCAGCCCCACAAACCTAATATCCTGTTGTGACTACTCAGCCTTTCTGGAAATGCACCTCTTCTTCCTGTTTGAGAAGATTTAGGATATGGTGAGAGAGAGAGAGTTAAATTTGACATTCTTCCCCCTATGCTTGAAGAGATTTAATTGAAGTTCACCCAGGGGAGAAGTCACTACCAGCAGATAAACACCTTAGCTTGCTGTTTCTACTAAAATGGTTAACAATGGAGTAGTTAAGACTTAAAATATAATTTGTTGTCATTAAGCTTTTATGTTATCTCCATCCTGAGCTCAATAGAAGCTCCTGTCGAAGGGTCCAGGTGCTTTAGATGTGTCCTATATTTTGAAGGTAATCATTGCAACTGTTAGGGTGAAGATTGCGGAGCTAAGCTTACAGCTTCTTGCTTATGAAAGGGGTGATGATGTTTCTATTCTCCCCAAGTTTGGTTATCCCCCACTCTGCATCGCATTGGCTGTGGGTCTCCTCTCAGTTTACTGTGTGGTTATTCTGACCCAGTTCTTTTGTGGAGTTGGGTTTCTTAACCTTCAGGAAGCCGAGTGGCTTGTTGAGAGGCGAGATGAATATCACAGCCAGGGCAAGGGAAGAGGCAGGAGTGTGTGGATGGGAGCGGGGGAAGTGGGGTCCTCCCTTTTTCGGTGTCCTCATGGCATTTGATTAGTGCAGGCTGTATTGCGCCTCTTGGCCTTACGTCTAAGGTCGGGGGCCATGACTAAACAGTCATTTTAATCCAGTTGCTGCTGTTGCCAGAAAAATCCCTGGTCCCCTCCCCTTGTTTGTGGTGTCTCCCTCGTGCTAAAGCTCAAGTCGAGGGAGCTTTTTTTCCTCTGGGGTGGGTCACTCCTCAGTGAGATCAGCTCTGTGAGCTAGGTCGTGGTGCGGCCATACGAACATCGGCATCGCTGCAAGTAGTGAGGCAGGAGCCACTGGCTGGAGATGGGACTGTCTCAGCACCAGCACAGATTCATACCTGAATTGACTATGTATCTGTGGCTTTAGGCCAGATTTTTCTTTTCTGTGCCCTTCAAATCAGGCTTCCAAATGAGACACCATTCGCCTGTTAATCACACTTTCTTTAGTAGTGACTTAATATTTGGGAAAATCAGGCCAGTTCTACTCATACACAGTTGTGCTGCGTCCCAGGTCTCGTTTGTTACCGATACTTGATAGCATGCTTGAGAGCTGAAGGGATGGCAGGATAATAGCTAACATCTGTAAGGCCAAACAGTGAACTTAAGGGAGATAATGAGAATGGTTTTGGTAATATACCATAAGAGAAAATGACCCTTTTCCCGTTGCATCTTACCTCATGGAATTTCAAACCACAGTGTAGCTACATACACCTTTGGGAGGGTAAAGAGGGGTTGAGCATTTCAACTGTAAGCCACAGAAAGGCTTTTCAAGCTTGCAATATCTTTGTCTCATTTAACAATTTCTATAAGTAAGTTTTGGTGCTTGCTTGGGGTACTTTCCCTAGTGGTCTCCCCAAACTGATTATAGCCTTGTTCAGCTGATTTCCTTCTCATGGTTTTCTGTCTGTCATTGGGTTATTGGAGAGCTGTTGTCAGATGTAAAATAACCATTGCGGGAGGTCCCCTGTGTTTAAAAAAGGAAAAAAAAAAATCTGTTCATAAAGTGAAAGAGAGAAGCTGGTCAAAAGGGCTCTGAGCTGTGGGTGAGGAAGCAGCCTTAGCAATGGAAAATGCAGGGCTTTGCCTGAGCAGCCGTGTGAAAGAGCTCTCCTGGTCAGTGTGCACTTGGGATAAGACAGATAACCTCAACAGAGTTGAATGAAGTTTACCTTTTAGTGGCTTGAAATGAAATACAAAGGTGATGCATGAAGTGTATTATTCTCATAAGCCTCTGTGAAATGTCAGACAAAAATGTCTTTCATATAATGGCACAACAGAAGCTGAGAATCATGCGGGAAGAAATAGAGCCTTGAAGTAAACGATTCGGTTACTGGAACTGTTGGAATGGAAAAGAAAAAGTTGTAACCTGGAATAGTTGGGGAAGGGATTTAAAAAAAAAAACCAACAACAAACAAAATACCCCACCAAAAAAACATGCAACCTACTTTGGGGGGTGGGTAAAAGATGCTTTAGACTGACTCCTCCGATTAAATTTTGCTTATTATATTTCTTTAAAAAACCCCAAACAACACAGTAAGACCTATAAAAACAAGGACCTTGCTGATAGCAAGTTACTTTTGGGGGGACCCTATTACACAGGCACTGTATACTATTTTCATGGATACTAATCATGTAATAGAGAATGTCTGTTGTACCTTTGCAGAATTCAGTGTCTTTTTTTTTCTTGAATCTCTGTACTGTCTGTTCTTAGAGCACATTAAAAATATTTACCTCCTTATAAACCATTCAAAACATAAATGAAGCCCAAAGAACTGCTACATCCATTAGGAGCAGGGTAGAAATGTCAGCAGCAATATTAAGCCAGGGCTGACAGTCTGTGATGCCATAGACGCCTGCCTGAAAGGAATAAGTGAGGTCAGAACAACGGGTCTGAAGCACATCACAGCAATCTGGTGCCACTGAGGTTTCATAATTACCTGCTGAAGTTGAAGAACTACTCAAGTAACAAGAAATTTCTAGCTGAAGTTCACGTATAGGTAGTGGTGGTGTTGCGAGGGGTCGCTGGGGGACTGCAGCCTGAGGACATCGAGTAAAACAAAGTACCTCTGCTATGTTTCTACACCACCATGCAAGGATTCTGGATTTTCAACCTGTTGCCATTTCTTTCTCCTAAGTAAGATTGCAAGGGCTTGGTCTTACCTCTAGTAACAAACAGAGGGCTGTATTCTTTGGCGGTTCTGTTGCTGAGATCTCACTGTAGTCCCGCTGATGCCCCACCAGCAGGTTGGTAGTAGTCGTAAAAGAGCTTTGTAGTATTTCCCTGAAGCAGCTCAGCTTGCTGCTGCTGTTTACTCTAGCCTGTGTTTTTATTGTCAACAGTCTTCAGAGTCAGAAAAGTCACTTTCTCTTGACATTGAACAAGGAACTTTGTTCAAGCGAAGGTTGCCCCCAAAGCTGCTCTGTCTCCTTCACTGGAAACTTCTGCCTAGAACATTCTCGTGTCAATAAACACGGCATTCCAGCGTAGCGATGCTGCAGTGACACTGCATTGCACTGTACTGCGTCTGGCTCTTAAAAGGGGGCATTGTAGTGTGGATAAATCACAGTACTTGTCCCAAACACAAAAGCTCATAAAATTCTTGCTATGATGTCTTAGGCCAATGCTCTGGAACACTGCAGTGATTTTTAAAAGCTGTTGTGGTATTAGTTAATCTATAAATTACTTGTTCTGAGACGGCATTTTTGTAAAACTTATGTAGTAAAAATTAAGTAATGATAATGTTTTTTAAAAGAGAGGTATTAAAAGTGCCCTATTCTGCAGACCAAAGCAATAATATGTTGGGCAGCATCAAAGCATTAAACAAGATGGTTTGCATCATTAACACTAAATGAAATGGCTTAACAAGCCAATAAATGATGAGAATAAAACAAAGTTATCACACAATACAGTTTTTGAAAGTGCCAGAAACAAATTTTCTGAAGCAAATAATTTTCCAATAAAACTAGATGGAATTTAAAGGAACGTGTTTTTCTGATTACTAAATGCAAGATCAAATATCACAGTTTAAAACTATTTTGCATATTCAGTGTACTGTATGTATGGTCTTCACAGCAGCCTAGTGAAGTAGAAAGGAAGAGCGAGCATTAGTTTTCTTATTTTGTAAATCAGGCAAATAAAGGAATTACATCAGGAAGACTGGAAAAATCCTTGCCTCATTCTGAAATCTATATGGTAGTTAAACCTTTAAGTGACGCTTTTTTTTCTAAGTCTGCAGAAAGTCTTTGCACATAATATGCCATAAACAAGGCTATGAACAGAGCAGTACTTATAAAAGTGTGGGCCATTTCAGAACCTATAGTGTTCCACTATGGAAACTGCCATTTTTACAGCGTGATATATATGTGCATTAGGCTTTACAGTTACAGTCAAGAAGACAAGGTTCATGGTCCACAAAGCTTCGTCTAGGGCAGGGATGGGAAATACTGGCAGTTGGCTGGCTGTGACCTGTGACTTAATTTTGTGTTGTGGGTTTCTTTCCATTTTTAGATAAGGTGAGTGGAAATGGGGCTAGACGGGTCCCTTCGACCCGAAACAAGGAAAAGGTTTCCCACCCTTGGGCCAACATGATGTTGGTCAGATTAACATGCTTCTTAGTTCTATTTCCTATCTGCATGCATAGCTGCTGTCCTGGGAGCTAAATATTTTTCAGATCCACAATTTTTTGCTCTTGCTTTGGAAGATATTTTTCCCTGTGCCTCTAAAGAGTACAGGATGGCACAGATGAAACTGAAGATTTTGTCAAGCTCATTACTGCACAACCTGCACACAGCGTTCTGAGATGAGAGTTTATCTAGCTATACTAATTCTGTCCTTTCGACATTCTGTAATCTTGTGCTTTTAAAACAAACCCTTGACATATGTGCATGCCCAACCAAATTTAGCCGTGGTAGTGCCAGGCCTTCTCCAGTGACTTCAGTAGGTTATAATTAGCATTCTACTGCTATATACCATTTTCTCTTCCAAACTCTGATTCAGGAAAACACTTGTGTAATTGTGAGCATCTGTTGAAGTCCATGGCGTAACCCCAGAACATCTTCTCCGTAAGCAGGAGGGTGGGGAATATATCTTTTTTTACTGAAGTCATTTACTGGGGAAGAAAACAAAATTATTTTGGCCCATTCCTAGAAGAGAAAAATGCAAATAGATTGGGTATGGTGGTTTCTTGGGTCAAATAAGCAATAAATCCATGCAAAGAAGTAGCTGAAAAAACTCATGGGAATTTTGTGGATTATACTTGCCTTCGGTTATTTTTTATTTTATATTTAACTTTACATTAAGTACCCACTAATGTTTTGCTGAACTGGTGTTTCCGTCAGATATTATTTCTCTCTCAACACATTGCATTGAAAGATCATGGATACAAGCAGTAGAATTTCAAACAAATAGAAAGGGCCACAAGCAAAATTAAGACTAATATGAAAAATAAAGCTTTAGAAAACGGTTTTCCACATGGATTTTGGCAATTTATTGTGTTTTAGAATCTCTTAATTAATGTTTTCTCAAAGACACATCACAAGCGTGCACCACCAACCTCTACAGCAATGGCATTTTCTTTCTGATTACAGGGGGGCTTTGAGTCAGGCCCTAAATGCTTTGAACCTGTTTTTGCCTGTCTTTAAAATCAAATGATGGATTGGTTGTCAAGATGAAGAACAAAACAGCTGGGACTTTTGGAGGTCCCTGTCCACCCTGAGCTAATTGTCCAGAGGTGCTCAGTTCCTGCCGGTGCCTGCCCATTGTGGTCATCGCTTTCACTGCAATGACCTCACTCTCATCATTTTTCAGTGTGATTTCTCCATTGGTGAGTGCAGTTGAGCTTGATTTTGTAAATGCTTGCAGGATCTTCGAGCGCTGTTGGACAGCCTTCAATGGTATGTCTGTGACAGCATGAGCATCTGGAGGGGTTGTGTGCAGATAAAGCATCTGTGATTTTGGGAAATCACTGTAGTGTTTTTGCCAGACTGAAGTTGAAATGTCCATATCTAATTGAATGGCAGCTTTTGAATCACAAACTGGAACTTCCATGCTACAAACACACACATGGATCTTATGGCAGAAAGAATAGTTTCCAAATCAAGGCAGGGAAATTATGCAGCTAACGCCCCAGCACAATTAGAGAGTATGTGAAAACAAAAGTCATTTTTAAAGCTAACAAAATAATCACAGGTTGAGGCTTTCCACAGCTTTACAAAATGAAGCCAAGGATCATTTCGGTGCCAGGTAAAAGTTTCAGTCCATAAAGAGCAGCTGTGTTGTGCTACTTTACAGAAAACAAATAAGCCAGTAAAGTTTTACAGGACATGGGTATATTAGGCTCAACACGTCTAACAAAGAGGCCCTACTAAAGAAAAAAAAAATATTTTGTTACCTAAAAGAACTTGTGTGTTTCCATGCTTTAGAGAAGATGATTTAAGGGCTGATGTCTTCTTGGTTATGCTGCAAGTTCGGTGCTCTGAGAGACAATCTAACTGGAGAGGCTGCGTGTCAGCTGATGGATGAAGCTGATGTAATTAAATTCAGGTCATCATAATGTAAAAAGAGTTTCATTGAGATAAATAGTGTCTGCATACCTCGGCCTTGCTGACTGTTGATTATACATCCCCTAAAGTGCTAATCCCAGCCTTTGTTCTGTCTGGAGCTGTGTGGAGTGACTGAAAAGGCAATCGTAGTTAAAAATTGGACACCCTTTGTGAATTAGTAATGGTTTGCCCATAAATCATCCATAGAAGCTTCCTGCAAAGTTCCTGGCCCTTTCCAGCTTCTGTCCACAAAATACTTAAGTTGAACCTGTTTGATAGAAATGGGATATGTGGGGAGGAATTGCAAGGGCTGCAGTTAAAGTATGAGTTTACCTTAACTTTAGCATTTGCGGTACTCCTGCGTTTAGGATGGAAAAAGTGGGATACTCCAAAGTCTATCTAGCTGTTGTGAGTGCTAAACAACAGTCAGGGCTCGTTCTCAAACTCCTGATCACTTTTGGGCTGGTCAGTCTGGCAATGGGGAATTCTCAACACGCCAAGGGAAATGAATCTGGAGAGGGGGAGAAACTCCACTCTCTTGGCGCTTATCTGGCTCCAGCCCTGCAGGGACCCTGTCCAGTTCTCGCAAGTTCAAGCGCCCCGTGATGAGAGAGCCTGGGCGAGGGCCAGCATCGTCCAAGAATCAGCACAGGCTCCCTAGCATCCCATCCCTTCTCCTGGGTTCAACATATCTTGGCACAGGGAGCAATCTGGCCCCCTCCTCACAAAGCTCATGTCACTTCTTCCATGTCCTGGGTTGGCTGAGTCCCGAGCGAGCGAGCAGGCGGGTCGGCTTCGCACAGTGTGAGCCATTTTCGCTTCGTTTCTCAGAGAGAGACTGTGTTTCAGCTGAATTCAAAGCAGCTGGATAGTCAGGAAAAAACATTTCTTCTTGTCCCTTGTGTCTGTCTAGCTCTGGCAGTCAGTGTTTTAGCACGTTATTATCTTTTAATTCCCATAGTTATTGGGCATTGTCCAATTCATTAAATGCAGGCCTGTTTGGATCGGGGGTAAGTATGGTGAAAACATGAAGAAAGGCAGCAGAGGGGAAAGGTTCTCATTTTTGCTAAACTGTAGGTAGTTATTTCAGGTTTGGAATAAAGGTTTTGGTTGATTCTTTTGTTATCCAAGTGTTGCGGACAACAAAGCAGTCTTGAGTTGGGGAATTTCACAGAATTTAGTTTATTGCAATTAATGTAAATTTTTAATTCTTCATTCCAGTATCAAGAAATAAAGAAGACAAGCACTTAGGGAAAATACCACTTCCCTTTGCAGAACCTCGCCTCCCCTTTCCCATCCCCAATCCCCTCACTGCACGTCGTGCTTCGTCCCTTTGATGAGGCAATGGGCATCACAGGAGAAGGTGGTCAGTGCATGGTTTTCCCTTCTATTTCACTGCTCCTTGTGTCTTACTGAAATGCTCTGATGAGGTTCCTCCACAGGCCACAGTCCCTTCAGAGGTGTACCTGCTCTAGAGACTCCTCACCCCTGCTCAAGCCTCTCCTCTTGCTCTGCCCTGGATCAGGCTCCTCTTGTCCCTCCTTTTTCTCCAGCGTCTCCTCTGCTCTGGTGTCTCCCTTGCCCCTGCTCAGGCACCTCTTGTTCTGTGCCTGCTCTGGCATCCCTCCTTCTCTAGCATCTCTTCTTGTTTAGTAGTTACTGCCTTTCTTAAATATGTTTTGCAGAGACACCATATGCCTCTCTCATCAGTTCAGTCTTGGTGCACAAGTGGCAGTGAACAGAAATGTATCATATGGGTATATGTGTTAGTACACACATATAAAAGACCAGTTTAGAAGGTGAAACTCTGGGATATTTGATCAAATCAGACTTGAATCTCTACACTGAACACACACCAAATTGCTAGGTCCATATCTAAATAAATACCTAAACTATTTCTGGGTGATGATGTACCTGGGTGCCAGACATACATTCAGCAACCCTTGTGACCTGCTCTCATCTCCAGTTGCTGGAAGTCTGCTTCCAAGTTCAAGTGGCCGTGTCTGGTGTCCCCTTTTCTCCCTGCTGCTGGGATTATGGCACAGTCTGGGGCATGGCTGTACCTGACAAGAAAAAGCGAGTTTGTGAAGACCTTAATTATGGCAAACAGCCATAAGCTATATATATATGCCCCACATGCTCTTTATTTTATAGCTATATGCTTCAAAGCTTTTATCTTTTATTGTTCAGAGGTAGGTATAAAAAGTTAGACCTGCAGGAGGGCATAAGCCACCACTAGGCACATTAGGTGATTAAGTCCGGTATTTAAAGCCTCAGCCAGAAACTTACTGGAATGAGACAGTGTTGCCACCATCACTGCTTCTTCACCGCTGCTCTGGTCCTGCACGTGGCACTGGTGTTCACCTCACTCTCCCTGCTTGTCTGGGCAGCCAGGGTACACCAGGCACCCCAGGCAGTTACCAAACCACTGTCCCCTTCCCTGGACATCACCCTTGAAACTACCAACCGGTTATGCCATAACTCTTGAGCTGCGTGACACTAGCTCACAGCATTATCTGTGCCACTTAAAAGTGGAGTTCAGTGGCTGCCAGAACTTCTGAATGCTATCACCTGAGCAGTCTAAAACCCAACCCAAAATCATTTACCTTAGAAGCATAACTTACAGGGGTGTGTGCATGTGCATGTTTTTTTAAATTCCTATAGATTTCATTTCTGCTGTGGTGGAGGCAGTTGTGTGCAAAGCTAGCACAGCTCTATTGTCCCAAAATAGCCCTATCCATTCTGTTACTTATTTTAGGAACACATATGGCCTCTCTTTCTTTAGTATCTGAGCATCTCACAGTCCCTGTGAGACTTCTTTGCTATTGTCTCCCATTTTACATATGGGGGACTGAGACACAGAGATGGGGTGACTTAAAATAGTGTGAGGCACTTTGCATTCTCAGTGAGGAGTTCTGCAGAAAATACGAGTACCTCGCTCATACCTCTGGTAGGATAAGGAGTGGACCCTGGGCTTCCTGAGTCTGAACTTGCTGCTTAACTGCTTGACCACGCTTTTTCTATGACAAAGCATTCTTTCTTTTTAAAGAAACATCATGGCTAGCCAGAAGCTGCCTTCTGATTAATTTTCACCATAATGTGTAGGAGCAAAACCTACTTTAACAGATGTATTGCAAGAAAAGCATCCTAGTTGCCCTGGTTACTTAGAGTTTAGAGAGTAATAGACCTTTCCTGACTAAGAAGTAATAGGCTAATAATTCTTGCACCTTCCCTACTTTACACACATTTGCAGCTGAATGCATCTAAACACTTTAACCCTAGTTGAAAACCATGGTCCCATCTTGGGCTTCCCGTCTTCGGCCTTGCAGTGGAGTGTCAGCTCCAAAAATCGTGTTCTACCCTAAGCAATCTGATTTGCGGAGCTGTAGTCCTGATGAAGTACAAGACCAGCCAGGGTTTTTGACCTCTGCTTCCCCTTCCTCCAAGGTACAAGGGGCCCCTGAGCTCTTGTACAATTCGCTGCCCCTGTGTCACGTTCGTTTCCTAGCAGGACAGCTGCAGAGCTCTCAGTTGAGCAAGACCCGTTGGCGTGCACATGCATTTTCCCATTAGCTTTCTATGAGAAAAGTGCAGCTTTGGTTGGCAAGTGCTGGCCAGAGGCCTGGTGCTCCAATTCCCTCCCTCTGTGCAGGAGAGACCTGGCCTGTGGCCACATTCTCACATTCCCCAGGCAAGGGAGGACTACTGACCTGGGAGAAAACGCTGGCTGCAGATCTGGCTTCCAATGTGTTTTCCATGAGAGCAGATCACTTGAGGCCAGGTCATTCCTATTCTGTATCAAAAATAAGATCTAGAAAGTACAGTTTTATTTATTTACAAACGGTCTAAAATAGAATCCTTTGGATATGTGTAGCACTCCCATCTCTGGATCAGAAAGCACTTTCTAAAGCATTGAATTAATTAAGCTTAAGAAACACTCAAGGGATGCAGAAGTATTATTACCCATATTTTAAAGATGAGGAAATGGAGACAGAAAGAGGATAAGGGACTGCTGTGAGAACACAGGCTGAGTCACTTGTAAACTCAGAAATTAAACTAAAATTGGCTAGAAAATGGCGGTTTCCATCTGCGAAAGCCTGTGCCCCTTTCTGTTGTAAATAAATAATAAACATTTTTAATCAGAACATTTTCTATGCTGGATTGTATCTAAACTTTTCTATAATGGTCCTCATAAACATCATTCAATTCTTTGGTAGCCTTACATCTTAAGTATGTGTTCTTGGCAGGTGCTGAGAGGAGAGTTGGAGGTACAACATCTCCTGGTTCTAAATAATAGGACCATGTTCCTGGTACTAAAACCAAACCAGATAAAAGTTTATGTAGGTCCAGAAAATTCAATTAAGACCTGTCAGTGGTGAATATGAGAACAGCGGATGCTTATTTTCTCTTATACCTTTGAATTCTGACTTGCTTACTTCCCAAGAGGTTCCTTCTGCTAATGACTTTCCTTCATTGCTCATGCTGGTTTCGAGAATTAAACTGAGCTCTTTTTGGCTTGCTTATCATTGCTCTTAGTAAAAATCCCCAGGGGTATATAAATTAAAGGTAGAAAATAGAAGTAGTTTTCCAGTCATCCAAATAGTGAGGTTCTGGAAAAGTGTCCCAGGAAGAGTGGTCGTGGCAAACAATTTACCTTATTAGACTATGCTTGGTAATTTTATGAAAGAGATTTTGTGATGTAGTTTCTATGATAAAGGACCTGAAATTCAGTGACCCATGAGATCTTTTCTGCTCCGATGTTATTAACAGAAAATGTTATTGACAAAGCAGGACTCAGGATAGAAGTTAGCTCATTTTCTCAGATCAGAGTTTTCTCAAGTGGGTTGGGGGTGTGGTGGAGAGCAGCTGCTCTTGTCTATAAAGTGGATAGATACTACATCATGCTACATCTAAACCATGGGATCCAAGGGTGACTCCTAAATTCTGGCTCTGAAGGGCACCCTGGTGATGCGATGACTGCATGTGGAGGGGAGATATGGAAGCTCACCTCCCTCCCTGAGCCCTGCGTGAGCCCTGGCTTCCGTGGGCGATGGGGCAGGGATGCATTCATGGTGCTCTCCAAGAGGTCCCTTGGGAGTAGCGGGGGAATCACAGTGTGCACTTCAGCCATGAAGTTGCCTTGCCCTGCTGTTTTGGTGCATGAGGCATGGGAAAGTACCATTTTCATATAGTTTCTTTTCTGTACTGCTTTTATACTTGATGTGTTCTCGCTTTTTTGAGACCCATATAGAACAGCAGTCAGATTAGCATCAGGGGGCCCTGAGTGATATATGCACTGGAGAAGTTAGGTTCAGTTTCCAAGAGCAAAACTTAAGATTAAAGAGAACAGCATAAGGAACAATGTTGTTTGAAATTTTAAATATTAATGTTGCCTTAGAGATCTTTCTTTTTATTTTACTCATTAATTGATGTCCTGCCACTAATGTGTATATGGAAATAAAGCACATATCAAAGTAAAGATTAGGAGATTATTACCAGTTTTAACATACAGTGCTGAAAGTATTAATTTCAGCTAAAAACACTGCTACTCTTTTCACCTTAGTTAGCTTTGTTCATTTGACTTAGCCTAATGTTAGAATGAAGTTAGTCCATGTGCATGACATCACTCTATAATCAGACTTTTACTACTTTAAAACTAATTTCAAGTAACTGTTGGAAAAAGGATTTTTAGTATCATCTTTAACTGTGGAAGTCTTTCATTTGTGCTGAACTATATATTTCAATTAGAAGAAAAAGTGTTGCCAAATGAGTTGGACTGTGGGCTAGACCCAACCTGTAAAATATTAATTTGAATCCAGGTTTTGAATGCTAGAAAGTGTCACATTCTTGCCTCTCTCTGTACAAATTCTATTAGTTTGGGGCCCTTCAAGGGAAAAAATGCTGCTCATTGTGAAAGGTATCAAAATCTGGCCCAAGTGGTCAGGCTTCAGAATTTGATCCAACGCATTAGAAAAACAGGTACCATGAAAAATGCAGTGCTAGGTTTAAATATGCCAAAGGTTTGAGCTTTGGTGTAATGTTTGGGGTTTGAATCTAGCCCTATGGGTCCATTAGTAAATGGTTTTACTTTTCAGTTTTGGGCCCATCTGTGTTGTGGTGAAGGGTAGGTGAAGGTAAAAAATGACCTGTATTAATCTAAAGTTCAAAGCCTGAAATCTGCAAGTAGAGGAGAGCAAAGATGTGGTTTTCTCCATGGTAACATGGATGTGTACGCACCTTTTCATCTATGAAATAGAGAATGGCTTTAAATGCTTTGGAGAATCCTCCCTACTTTGCGAACATTTGGGCTTTGGAACAGTGGGCATAGATCAGTTGATTGAACCATCTTCCACCATTTCTCATTGTTAACCCTTCATAACTTCAATTCATGTTGGGGGCGTAGAAGCATCTCCCTCTGAGTCACTCGACACTTTTGTCCCAGCTGGTAGCTTATGTAGCTGAATGCTCCAAAAGTAAATATAATTTCTCTAGCTAGCTGACCTTTCCTTGAGCGAGATCACAGGAGGGATCATGCTGTTACTCTGCATCCTGAAGCTCAGTGAAATATCCTTTTATCGTATGGTAAAGACATGGTAAGACATGTTCATCAACACTTCATCTTATTTTGCAAATTATTCCACCTCTTATATGCAACTTTCTCTGAAACTAAAGCAACTGTTGATGTGCAACTTGGCAATTTGCACAATGGAAAGCAATAAAGACTTATTGCTAAATTTAGATGCATAGTTTGTGTTCTATGTACTGTATAGTGAAACAAACATGTGATTCTTTAAGTGCTCTGTTTTCATTTGTTCTGTAAGGTCTTGAGCCACAGTATTGCATGCTAAAGAGCCCCAACAGTTTGTGTGCAAGATGTGTTTCTTACATGTTTATTTATATAGGGTAAATGTGGTGGTGCTTTTGCAGTTACTTGTAGTTATTTCATTTTTCTGTAAACCAAGTTATCTGTAAATACAGCAGTTCACCTACATCAGGCAGAGTGGCAAAAGCAAGACGATCTTCCATAGGGTATCCAATGGCTTTTTTTGCTCAAATATCCCTGCAGTCTACTGGAATGTAAGCTTGGCTGGTATTCACTCTCAGTCCCGGCAGAGGAGATGCTATCACAAGAGCTTTGTTTCTAGCAGCATTAGTTGGCAATGCTGCGTTGTAGTCTTTCCTCTGAAGCTCAGGCTCCCTTTCATTATGCCCCACCAAGTACCTTCTTGAAAATCCTGGTTTTGCTACTGTTTATTCCTTATTCTGAATGAGATGGAGTGAAGCTGACGGCCAAGGGGAAGCTTGTATTCCTCGAGTCAGGGGTCCTGAGACTAAACATCCCAGCAGTGCCATCAGGCTGATGACAAGAGGCCTGGCATGGACACTGGCTTGGATTATTCCCTATTTATGCCAAATCAGTTCCAAGAGATGGCTGGCTCCCCCACCACACTCTGGGAGCCAGCCACTTCTTGGAGAGTCATTTCAATAAAGCCACCATCATCCTTTCGAGGGGAATATTCCAGCTCATTGGCTTTTTGATTTGAGAATTCAGCTGTTACTTCTGGATTCTCTGCCTTCGAAGAGCTATGGGAGAGGGGCTGGTACATCACATATAGAGACAAAAAGGGGGCATTCATATTCTTCAGCTGTACATCTTTTAATAAACCACCATCATGTGCTTTCATATTACTTTGCTGGTTTTGTCCTATTTTCTGCTTCTTATGTATGTAGTTAAGTGCCAAAGCCCCAGAAAAAATAGTTCACTTATATCTAATCTGATCCTCCCATGTACTGAGCACTTATTAGCTTACAGGCATTTTTCCAATATCACCAAAAGAGATTAATGTAGGGACATTAGTCTGAGGTGTTTTAGTAGCAGCTATCACCTTAGTATCCAAGGCTCCAATAATGAAGACATTACAGGTGAAGCAGGTAGTAACTCTTTCGCTTAAGCTCACCTGACACTTCCCACTGTAACTCTTTTTTCAGTCCTTTTATCAAACTTTAACTGTTGGGGTTGCAGTCTTCCATTCTGCGTACCCTAAGATGTTTATAATTTTTTGTGGGAGGCAGACAGGGGTGATGAGGTTTCATGTAAGATAATTTAGCCATTTTTCAAAATGAGGCTGGCTATAAAACTTTGTTTTTTCCATGTCAAACAGTTTATGTTCAGTTTATATAAGAAGTTCAGTGCATCCGTGCATCCATAGCAGGGACACAGTATTAAATGGGGGAGATCCTTCCTGTGGCACTTTTTTATTTTGCTGTAACAAAGAGTCATATTTGGCCAACTTATGAGCCTCTAAATATTTTGTATTTCTGATCTGGGGTGTTCTGGTGTGTGAAAGGAGATGCAAAGCTGAATTTTTCATGTAAAACATTCTGTGACATTACTTTGCTTTTTCTATGATTGGGGGAAGTAAAATGTTTTTTCTTCCTGCTGGAAACTCTGAGCCTCAGATGTCCAGAAGGTAAAGTAGGTGAAAATTAGAGGAGAATGTAGAATATGGAGATGTCAAATTTTGAACTTACATCAGGATGAGTACTTGAAATCAGTGTTTGAATATATGTGATGTAGCATTTTAAAATAAGGTGTCATTTAATATTTATTGATTTAAAATGTGAAGGATTTTACTGTTTTTCAAGGACAGAGTATACCCCACTGAATTAGTGGTAGATCTGAAAAAATAAAACCAAACATGGTATTATGACGAATTACAGTTTATCAAATACCTGGGAAGAAAAGTTCAGGAGACCCAGCATTAACTGATCAACTAGAAAGGTGACTGCAGCTGAACGTTTTTAAGGACTATATGGGGAGAAAGGAAAAAGGAAGAGCAGAGGTCGTTAAAAGTGCTCTTTACACTACAGTTGCTTTGTTTGCAAATAGGAGCAAAACCCTAGGTTGCATCAGGCTTGCCTTTGTCCCTTCTGTCCCCTGACCGAAGAGGAATTCATTGCATTACATGGAGGCACTCCTCTTGGGCACTGTAGCCAAAAAGAGATTTCTGTCTAAATATGTCATCTCTCACTGCTTCTTATACTGCTTTCCGTCTCCATTGGCAATACCATTTCCAAAAGAAAGCTCAGTGCCTTTTAGTTTCCACAGGTAGGACTGCTTCTTCATTGTGAGACAAGCCCCTCTCAGAGGCCAGGAGCTGCTTCTTCAGTTGTTGCCTGCCATCTTCCATGTGCAAAACGCCAGAGCTCATGCACGGCCATCCAGCTGAAATCTGTTTAATGACTCAATCTGTGCATGAACGTTTCTGGCGTAGTTGTACAGGCGGTCTTTGCAAATGTGCTGTATGTATTTGTTTACTTGGCACAATGCAAGGCCACACGGAGACACCCAAAGTGGTTTCCAGTGGCGCTAATTGGGCCAGGTGGAGCTTTGCAGTAATGCAGCTCTACTGCCGCTACTACCACGCTAGCTCTCTTAAAACTAGTTTGGTAGCTCTGCGGTGCATCATGTTGTGCAGCATGCTCAGGCTCCTGGTGTCCACAGAGTGCCTGGATTAGCAATAAAGGGACCTCTAAAAGACTCATGACCTCCCACAGGCAGTGGGGAATGTGAGGGGTACTTTCTTCTGTCAGAAAAGTTCAGTTCTCTCCTGGCAGGCTTGAGCAGGGAGGGGAAGAGTAGAAATGCTGCCTGCCAAAGTCCCGTGCAAAGAGAAGGAGCTTTTGTTTCTGCTGAGCACTCCAGGAGAAGTTGTCTGATAAAAGTCATCGAGGCAGGGAGAGGGGGGTTTCCCTGGGGAGCTGTGTAGGCTGTCAGTGTATTTACTGGCCACCTTCGGCATGCCCTCCTCCTCCTCGGCTAGCGTTAGCCGCTTTGCAGGTTGTTGCTTGCCAATCCTCTGTTAGACTCTGGGTGGCTGCTAGACCAGGGTTCATGCTGATGGAGAGCAACCTAAGTGGGTTTTCAGCACATTCTGTGCAAGAGCACTCGTTAACACAGACAGATGTTGCAGTGGGGAGGGCTGGAAGGTAATCTGCCCATTAATCTCCTGCACGCTCTCGCTGTGCTCTCCGAGGTCTGAGATAACTAGTAGACAAGATCCCTATTTCCCATGGGGATTACTCTCTTTTATGATGGGAAACAGTCAGTTTTCTGGCAATCAAACGCAGTCTGACATTTTCGCTTCCTCTTTCACTGCTTTATTTGCAAGAAGAGATCATTCTGGCTTTCAGAGCTGAAGGCTACAGCATCAAAAAAAATGAGTTGCACTCTGCCCGGCTTTTGCAGCCTAACAGTTAAAAGTGAGTTATAGGTTTTTTTAAAAAAAACAGACGCTGCTATAAGGTTGAAAACAGAAGCTGATTTAGATGCATGCTTCCTCAGATAATGAGCTGCTCCTCTGTAGATGTCTGTCTCTGGTACCTGAAGCTGGGACTCTCAGAAATCCCGTGCATTGGAAACTTGGCAAGGTAAAAGTAATGCTTCTCCTGGACTTTATATTCACAAATGGTACTTCCAGTATATTGTATTATTTCAATGTTTTTAAAACTTATTTGTTCGTAATATTTTGTGTGTGTTAAGCTATTACCCCTCCCTTTAATTCCACAGGCATTGCTCCCCTTAAAATAAGAAAATGTAAAAGTCAATGCTGTGCTATATAGAGAAGTGTTAACTGAGTGTTAATGAGCTGCCACATCGGCTCCAAGCCATCTCTGTAAGCCAGCACAGTAAAGCAGAATTTATAGGCTATCAAGTCCATTTCATGGCTGCGAGTCCTGACCATGTTTTGCAGTGAAGTAGATGTCCTTATTATCTTGGTGCCAGTTAAATGCTGCCAACTTAATGTGTGCATGAGGGAAGTTGCTTTTCTGTGTCTGGAGTGATTACTTTACTGTACACACCTCAGCTAGGCCCTGGTCCTTACCCAGACCATGTCTGCAAACTGGAGAATAGTAAAAGCTAGAGGAGGTAGCAGCAAGTGCAGAGACCACTGGGTGCTTGATGTGGAGCAGCTACAGAACACAAGGAGAGAATGGCTGGCATGTGATGGTGGCTAACAGCCTTCAAACATAACTAAAAACCTCTTTCAGCTCAGTGTGACAGAAACATCTCTTCGACTAAAAGTGGAATGGAAATTCTGGAAATTACAATAGTGAAATTAAAAAGAAGCCCCATTTACAAGCAGTGCCCCCTCCACATTATGCTACTGACTGCCATGTTCACAACACAGCCATTCCGCAAAGCACTGTTGAAGGCAACCATGTCTATGTTCTTATGAATATCTTTTCTCTTCATCTTTATAATCAAAGTGGGAAAGGTGGTAGTGGTAACTTCACCCGACAGCAGAAAAGTAATGTAAGGAAAGGCAGTAAAAGAAAGGAGGGACAAATAAGTTGCTGTTCCTGGCAGCAGGAATTGGGTAGTCATTGAGCAGGATGGTGTTAATTGCCCTTGGATCTCTTTGCAATACCTCCTTTTCCTCTTTCTGGACAGTGCTCAGCTAACATAGTGATAAACATGTTTGAAGAACCTGTATAGGATAAGATTCTCTCTCTTGCACTGCATGAGTTAGAAACAGATGAAGAAGTCATCTCTTTGGACTCTTCTCTTTGGGGAAGACTAAGCAAAATACAGACACTTGGTCAGTGTGATGTACAGAGCTGTCAAATCTCAGTTTTGTTGTGGCCATCAGGTGGGCATCACTCGTAACTGCATCATGGCATTGGGTGGACTGTGGGTATGTGGTGGTGCAGACCTACTCAATCTTCTTCCACCCATTCTAGTAGAGGCAGATCAGGTGAAGATGCATGAGTCAGCCATATCTGTGCCAGCTTGTGTTCAGAAGCTGTGCGGTCTTGCTGAGAGGTGAAGAGTATTTGCTTGGGCTCAGTGCCATGAAAATGCAAGTGTACTTGTTCTCTATGTTAGGATACAGCATATCATATATATATCATAACATCTCAGATGGTTAGCATCTTGGAGATTGCTGACCTGTGCTCTGTTGTGCTGCGTGACTATGACTATTCAAGTACCAGGGGGAGCTGAAGGAATTTGTATTTGGACAACAGGTTGGGTGGATCAGGAGCTGAGCTGTCTCATGTGTGAGCTGACTTCTCCAACCCACTCTGAGTAAGCAAATGTGGGATCCATGACTAGGCTCCACGACTCTGTAAATAGCCTTTCTGGCTCCATGCCTAATTTAGCTGGCAAATTCTACTGTGGAGGTAATGTTTTTTTTTTCTTAGTTCACTTTAGGTAGCCAGCGGACACCTTGCCACTTAATATGCCTTTGATGCTACATTGCTAGCAATAATACTATTGTACAGTTTTACCTCTCTTCTGTGAAGTAGTGAAGCACATATGTAACTAACATTGAATATTTAAACTTACGTATGAAGTAGGGTACTTATTCAGACCTTGTTATAAAGCTTGTTTTTTTCTTAGTTTCTTGCTGCATATCCAGCAAGAAAACATACTAGATATCAACCACTTCAAGAACACTTCCATGTAAGGCAGCTTTGAAAGAAGAGCTGCAAAATCTGAGATGTAAAATCCTAGATAAATACAACTGCTGAAATTCATCTTTTCCACTGGGAATGGATAGGGTGCTTTACCAGTTTCGGTTGAGAAAACAATACCCCTCTATGAAGACTTCCCAGAAAATGAAGAGTTAATCTTCTTTTCCCCTTCTAAGGAAAAAATAATTCCAGCCTGAAGAACCAGATTTTAATTCTGTGTCAATCAGAGATTTCCTACAGAAAACAGTGATTGAAGATTTCTTGTACACACACTAGTATCATCTGGAGGACAATAAATGAAATATATTTATCTGTCTTTCAGCCCTTTGGGCTATGATTTTTCCTTGCCATCAAACTATAATTCTCAAATGGTTTAAGAATATAAAATAGTTAAGAGTGTGATTCAGGAAAATATTTAAGTAACTGTATGCATCTTATTGGAAACAGCTGATTTCAAGGCTATGCTTTTCTGAATAGGGATAGTTTTATACCCGTGCTTGGACAGAGTTCTGAATTAGGGCCTCAGGCTCATTTACATAGGACATTTGACTTAATTAGTCCAAATTCACTTAAAGTATAAATTGAAAATGGATTAAGCTTTATACAAAGCTGAATTAAGACTACTTTAACTTTGAAAAGTCTTTACAGGGTTAAATGCATTTTAGCTAATCTGCTTTAAATTAAGCCTTTAGTTAATTTGGATTAATTTTCCTGCATATCTTTGTGAAGACCAGCTCAGAGTTAGGATCCAGTCCTGCAAATACTCACAAAAATAATTCATATTAAAGGAATTATTCCCATGCTTAAAGTTAAGAATGTGCGTAATGTTAGGTATGCGCTAAGGTCAATACATGCTTTAAGAGCCATGCACATCTCTGCAGCATGCAGTGACTTGCGACCAATTAAAATGTCTGATTTTGAATGAGTTTTCACTGTGATTGATCAGTTTGTCTAGTATCAGCAAAGAATATATGGTCAGATTACTTGCTTTCTTTACCATTTGAACACATGTACAAATACTTGGGGGACACAGACCTTTTGGTATCCTCTCCAACCTCATTCAAACTGGATCTGAAAGCTACACTAGAATATTTGCTGTATGTTAATTTTGTATTGCCTTCTGATGTTTGTGATAACAGAACATTTCATTTCCACATCCTTACTAGTGATGAGTTTATTTTAAATAAGTAAAAAAACCACCTTGTGCCCATGCTTTTGATATGATTGACACATTCTTGGCCTGTTTAATTAGTTGAACAGAAAGCATGAGGTCTACTTCCATTCAAGTCAAATAGTCAAATATGAAGTGTTTCTATTGAAAATGTCCCAATAGAAGGATTCATGTGAATAATTCTTGATCCACAGTTTGTCAGTGAGGAGCTGAAGTCAAAGAATTTGCTGCTGATTAGTTTTGCTTTGAATATTAACAGGACATTTTCATGCTTAGACTTCAAAGGGATATAAGTTCTGCAGTCAAGTGTCCTAGGCAAGTAATTCTTTCCTAATTCCAACAGGTGACATAGGAGTCCAGTAAATTAATTTGTTTGCTGGAGCTTCCCTTTCCCTTCTTCAGCAGCAGCAGAGAGGATGAGGACTCATTCTCTGCACCTATCTGAAGAGCGCCATGCCTTGAAAAGGGAGAATGTGTACCTATTCTCAGCAATGCATCTCACTGACTTTCAGATTTGGGCTTGTCAATGTTCCCCACATGTTCCTTACATATGCTAGGAAAGTGGGAAGCTCATAGCCATCTTTAAGAAATCTTCTCCCCTGCTCCCCAGGTGGCAGAGAGCTCTGCACTAACCTCAAGGCAAGAAAGTTTGCCATCCCATGCTTTTGGCTGCTCTTGATCTTTGTGGCAAAGTGTATTCTGGCTCTCTTGCTTGAGGCTGCACAGCCTTGCAGCGCACATGTTGCATTCCGGCAGGTTGGCAAGCTTTGTGCCAAACTGGGGAAGGTGCACACTGCATGGCCTCTGGACTCACTGGGTGTATCTTTACTGCCTCTTGAAAGGGACCCTGGGCAGGCTCACATGGTCAGATTTACCTGCTAGCACTGAGGGTGAAGCTGGAAACATAGCCTCTGGTGGGGTGGGAGCGTGCCCTGCAGTACTATATATCTCCAGGCATTGGAGGCCTGGTACCCCAGTGCACACACCCGAACAGGCTGCCTTTGGGCTGCCAGCAGCGCTCCGCACATCCTCTGTGGTTTGCCTGTGGAGCAGCCACGCACGGGGAGAGCTGGAGGCTGGGAGAGCATGCCATGCTCATGGCTGCACTTGAAAGCAGCCACCAACAGCTGCGGTCCTACAGTCCCCAGGGAGGGGAGCGGGGCAGGTCGGGCCTTGCAGACTGATGGCTGTGGCTTCCTGCTGGTTCTGGCAGTGACGCTGTCTCGGTTTGCATTCAGCATACGGGTTTTAGGTTGTCCTCACAATGGCAAGACTGGAAGCACAATTAAAAGCTAAACCGAGATGCCAGAGCACAGTTGCATAGGAACGATTTTCACAACTATGGGACTGCAGAATATATATATGTATATGTATATATATATATGTATATAGTAGCTAGCTGTAGTCTGAGTTAAGCTGTCTGGAGCATTTAAAGTCCTATTCTGGCTGATGAACGCAGTGCAATACTGGCTCTCCAGCACTTGATGCACTTGATGTGCTGCACAGGAGGGACTCTTGCTGGAAGCTGCCATCCCTTATGCTTGTTTGGGTAGTTCTTAGCTTTTCTGCCGGCAGTTCTAGTGAGCTCGACACAGCATGGGCAATTCAGAGGTCATATGCAGAGAAACCCACGCAGGGCAGCCAGGAGCAAAGGGGAACGGGGAGAAGGAAAAGTCATTACCATCTCTTTGAGATAAAAGAGAGGAGGATCTGTGGTACCTCACTGTCTAGTGAGAAACACGATTTGGCTCTGGTTGATCTTCGTTGTGTGGCTGCCAATGCTGCACCGACTGTAATGGGAAAGATCTTGCCTTCACTCCCACAACAAAGAGGCAGGCCTGCTCCTGATACAGTGAAGCTCGGAGTTTTCTCTCTGGGGTGAGGGGGGAACGAGGAGAGCAGAAGGCAGTTTACTGCAGTGTGTCTCATATATGGCCTTACTATTGAGAACCAGCATCGCCAGCACTTCTTTCTGTGTCTGCTTACAGCTGCAAACGACCCCCACTATTACTTCTAATACCTGACAGATCACAGACCTACCCAAATTTGCATAAGGTTCATAATAATTTCATAGGCAGATATTGGCAGGAAAGGTATTATGGGATGTTTCAGTTTATGCTTTCTCAACAAAAACATAGGTATATTTGTATATATAGTTATGGCACTGACTGATAAACAGCATGCATTGTTTCAAACTTAAGGTTTTCAGGATTTGTAACAAAATCTGACACTCTTCTTTGAGAGTCTGTATTGATAAGCTACTTAGTGCTGCAAAAAATATGGGGTGATATCCCACTTACAGGTGATAGTAAGGAGATTATAATGCTTCTGAATTTCTGGAGTGTACCAAATTCCCACCCCACAACCTTGTAGGCCATATGTATTTAACTTGGCTTACTTAAAAGGAATTACACAAGGCTACAATTTGCTACATTACTTCCTTTAAAAAGCCTGAAATGTTCACACACTTTTTTGTTTTTTTGCTCTCTAAGTGAGAAACAGTTTTACTCTTGTGGATTTTGAAGGCCTTTTATGAAATTGATGATATAGGAGGAAAGATTATTTTTATAAAGCCAGGGTCCCTTGTGTTGCTCTGGTTTTGATTACTCTGTGTGCTTTGAGACAGACTTCATGGTGAGTGACTTGTTTAAATGCTACTTAGTTTTTAATATTTCATTTGTTGCCTTTAGAGAAAGTGAGATGTCCATAGGAACTACCATTAACATCTTTTACTGCGTTCCCGAAGGTTGCTTTCTAAAAAAGAGATTATTGATTGTGAGTCTTTGAAGGAGAATTGGCCAAAAATAATTCTTCTTGATAGGATTTCTTCTTGGGATAGGACCTGAGATGGGGCAGTTTAACAAAAATAGCAAACACAGTTACAAATGAAACATAATTTATTTCAATCTCATGAAGGAATTTCGTGGATTTCGCTGGTTATAATAATACATCACCTTGCTGTGCAAAGTCAGATTCCCACTGCAGGGCAGTAGAGGAAAAGCTGCTTTTTTTCATACCAGGAGCCTTTTATATCAGCAAACGGACAACATTATGTTCCTTAAGAATTAGTGTTTCAGTGGGTTGATGCAGGAAAGAGGGGAATTAGAGTTCTGTGTCTAAGAACAAGGTAAACTTTTGTGAATTACAAATTGTGGTAGATTTGCAGAATTGGCCTATGAAGCAGAGGCACAACGTTCAGAGCATTACATTCATTTTCATATGTCACTATGAGTCTGCACTGGAGATTGTCTTCAGGGATCTGTTCGATGTAGACAGAGTTCTTCCTTCAAAAACACACACTAAAAATAGTGGCAAGTACGAGAAGGTTTTTGTCTTCAAGGGACGCAGAGGACTGCCAGAATGGTGAACAAAACCAAATCCCTTAAGACAAAAGGAGACACGGCTTCCTCATTTCTTAACGTGATGCACATTTGTGAAACAGCAAAATCAGGAGATGCTGTGGAATTAAAACTCTGACCTCTGGATCCAAGAGGTGTGGTCCTGAGCTAGGTTAGCACAGTTATAATGATTTCCCTAGGCTTATATATACTACCCCAGACCTTAACCTCCCTCCCTCCACCCTTTTCAGATATCTGCAATAGATAGTACAGGAAAAGTGCCGCAAGTCACAAGCTATTTTAAGCCTTTTGTGACACCCACAGGGAGGAAGAGAGGAGGAAATCCAGGCAAACGTGGAGGTGTAGTTTCCTCAAGTTCAGTTTATGTAGCTTCTATGAGAATTAAACACTGCTGTGAAGAGAACGGACAACTCATCAGTCTTGAGCCCCAGACAGGGTTCGGTCCCTGCATTTGACTCCATGGTCCTGTATGTAGGTGAACTTGGGCACTACTGGAGCTGTGCTGCACAAACCACTGTTTTCCCAGAGCAGATCACAAAAAGTTGGTAATAACAGTGGCAAGCCATTGATTATAGGCTCTGAGCTTCAGAGTTTGCAGGGATTATCCTCCCAGTGCAAAAGACCCTGAGTGAAAAAGCTGTGTCGTGTGGGTTCCCCACATTGTCCTTCCCATGCAAGGATTGGTTTCCAGGAGTTCCCTGAACAGTACAGAGAAATCCATAATTCAGAGAGCTTGAGAGATAAGATGTGTGGCATCTTCTTCATAAGCCGGTATTTATTACTGGGGCTGTATACCATTAACTTAATTTATTGCAGTCCTACCTATTGCAGGCTCTGCTAAAGCAGGGTTTTTGATTTAAAAGCATTTTTCTGGGCACGTGTGTTTTAGGTAAGAAACTGTCCAGTGAACATTGCTGAGTAGTTACCATAAAAATGAGTCATTTGCACAGATCTAGTAAGTGCAGAGATTCCAAAACCAGGCCTGCAGACAGAGGTTTTTTAAGGTAAATGTTTGCCTCTCAGTTGCATTGGGTTTGGTTTATGTTTACTCTCCCATTGCATCTGAGCACAATGGGGGGAAGCAGATGCTGTGCATGTATCTGAGGTCTTTTTATTCTAGGCACACCAAAGAGAAAAAAAGTCATTAATATTATAAAGGACAGCTCACTTCCAGCAAAGGCTTCAGCATGCCATCGTGTCTCTGTTCTTGCTCAGGAGGTACTTGCTTCACCTGCCCTCAGATAATCCATTTTTTAGTCGTTTCATGAAATCTTGGATCTTACTGCTTTCTGATTCCTTGCTATTTCTCCCACTCATTTCTTCAGTATTCAGAGTGCTTTTCCTACAAGGTCAGTTTGTTTATTTTGGATAAATAACATTCAGCTATTCTGTCCCCAAAGCTCTGTCCCATTTAACCTTTTTTCTCTCCATGATAACTTCCTTCTTTCTGGCTTTAAGTCGCTCCCTGAATCCTGTGGAAAAGTCTGTTGCAAAGAGAAAAAGGAATAGTTTGTTCACCACATGTGGGCTGGGGTGGGCAGGATGTAAGGGTTTTAAACTGTAGCAGCAGACTTCCTCTCAGCCTCATGGTAAGAGGTCAGAACAGCAAACATTGCTGTAGATTACTTAGGGAGGCAGGTTTTAAAGAGAGAATAAACAAATCAGAAATGTTTGTAATTTTGCCTCCTGGTCCGAGTATAGACCTCTTGAGGTCTTTTCTTCAGCCCTATTTTCTCTAAATCTGTAATTCATCCAGAAATTCTTCTCAACTTCTTCTTACCTGCTGTAGCTGCTTTTTCCTAGCTTTCCCCAAATAGCTTGTTGACTGTTCAGTGTGTGTTTGTGGCATAGTGACTGTACTATATAGTCATATGGATTTAGTATTAGAAATCCTTGTATAGCACTAATACTTAGAATCATAGAATCA
>VZTL01045409.1:3781-27669 GCA_013400535.1 Scopus umbretta | reverse complement strand
AAGAACAGAAATTGATTTTGTGCGCTGATTGTAGCCCTTATGGGAATGTAACTGTCCCACCACCATACTCTGCTCTTCCTACAGCCCTGGACTTGTTTTACCCTGCTCTCTTCTGGATTCTAACTGCTGCTCTGATCTTGACACAGCTATGATCAGCTGTAGTGTTTGCCTTTGTACTTTTGGGGGCTTAGCAGGAGGCAGCTCATAGGAAGGCATAGGACCACATGATCCAAATATCTGAGAGAAGTCAAAGACCTGGATAAAGCTCAGTGTGTTCATACAAGCAACAGGGAACCTAGCCCACAGGTTCACCAAAAAACTGTAGTGGTTTTCCACTCCTCCAGAAGTAACTGCCTGTGGAGCCCTTTGATGTCAGAGATCCTGGCAGACTCTCTCTCACAAAGATTCAGGAAAGAAACCTGCAATTACTTGGATGCTAATGAGAGTTGTGCATCCACACATACATGCTGCAGCGATTACTCTTCAGAGAAATAAGCAGTGGTTAAACTAATACACTGCTCACTCACTACATGTGATTTGCGTTAACTTCCAGTCTGAGGTTCTCAAAATTACTTCTCCTTTGTCTTAGCAGGTTTGGGATTGAGGGGAACCCCACAGAGACTGTCAGAGGCCAACACTGTAAGAAATCATACTGAATTGTAATGATTTAGAAATTCACATTTTCTTTGGGTCCAGTAGAATTCTATTCAAACAACTGCACAGTCTTACAGAAAGGCTGACATTTTCTATTATATCTTACAGGGCTAGAGTGAAGTAGGTACATTCAGCACAACCTTCTTCCAGTGGTACATGAACAGAGAGGCAGGCAGCAGCAAATTTTATCCTTGCTTTACTTGTTCTGGGTGTTTCTAGGTCAGCCCAAATACTCTGGTGGTAAGAAATAAGCACAGCAAAAATGTGAAACCACCCCCAAGAAAAATGTAAAAGTCCTTAAAAAGAAATACATACGTGTTTATTTACTGCATTATAATTGCAACATCAAATACAACTATATTTGCATTACAAAAAAGGACGCATGCAATAAAATACTCTGATTTTATAATCTGATTCAACATAGTTCATTGGTAACAGTGGAGTATTGCTGAACAGTCACAAGGCTAGGGCTTGGGGTCATGAATTTCCAGTCTCTTTATCCTACTTGCAAACAGCAAAGCCACATCATATTTTATTTGTCGTGAAGGGATAAACTTTTGGAATAATGTGGCCTGATCACAGAAGGTCCCAGCTGCCCCTTAACTCCCCGATGAGTCTTGCAGAATCAGATTTTTTTTACTTGAGAAAACACTATGCTTCTGACAAGGCTGAGGAATAGACAGTATTTTCCAGGCAGAGAAAAGAAATCCTTCCATGTTACACCACAGACAAGGTACAAAGCAAGGACCTCTGCTTCACAGGTGCACAGAAGCCAAGGCTGTGAGTTACTTTAACTATTGTTCTGAAGAATGAAATCAGGCCATTTTCTGCAATATTTCACTGCAGCTTTCTATTACGTTCATCTGTGCATGGGCTTCAATTGATTTAATCTGGCATTTCAGCTATGGAATAAATCCAGAATACACAGGAGTCGTCCACAGTGCAGAAAAGAACACAAAACGTGGTCCTGAAATACTCAAAACATGGCCTCCGCACAAGCCAAAAGGCCCCGTTCTTCATTAGAAAAGGGCCTCACTCTATCACTGCTACTCACACATCATAGGCTCTTACTTTTAAAATTTCCTACGAAATTTCATGGGAGTACTTGTGAAATAAGGTCCTAAACAGTGCGAATAAACTATAGAATCAGACCCCGAAATGGCACCATTTCTAGGGTAAATTCTCCTGACTTTCAGTCGAGACTTTTTAGGACGTGTCACGTAACGTTGTCCAGCCTTTCAAAACAATGACCTGATTTCTTTCCGTACATCTTGCATGGCATAACACTAAGAAGGACTTAGCTTTAACAATTTAAATAAAAAATAAAGTCAGTCTTTTTATGCAGCTGCATTTTTATACAATTTCATAGAGTCAGTATACAGATGCTTACAGCTTTTTGAGATAATTCTAGCAAATAGGAGGATATATATGAAAACAAAGAGTTTCAAAACTACATGGAAATCTGTAGAATAAAATATATATATATATATCATTTTCCAACACAAGCAATTGACAGTTTAGAAAAATATGATTGTTACAGTCTTTCTGAATCAGTAAGTGTAAAAAGAAAGGATTTAAAAAATAAGTTCAGCTTTTCAAAAAGCCATATTTTTAATAAGAAAATAGACTGGTCCGCATTTCCCTGAATAAGCCAGAAAGGTTAAGGAAAGGTCCAAGCAAGACATGGAGTCTGACTTGGACTTGGTATCGGCTGTGATAACATGCACATGTACAGAGACAGCTGCTTGGCTCCAGTATTGTTTACCTTAGAAACGAGCCTAATTTATCACAAATGTATTTAAAAATCATAAATAACATGAAAAAAGTGGAACTGGTCCCTGCAAGGCAAATAATTATATTCATACAAGCAAAAAGTGACATCAATCCAGTTATTTTCTTCTGACAGTTAAAAGGTATTTTGTACCCAGCGGTTACATTGAACAGCACATGTATAAACACAGATTATTATTACAGGCTCTGCTATCAGCTACTATACATAAACAAGAAGAGATGTTCATGCTGTAATTGCCTCTAACGTTTTTGTTCTACTTGCATATTAACATTTAAAAGATGCTGAGGTGGAGACCTGAGATCCAGCCAGGATTTCCACATGCAAAACGCACAGGGTTCACAGGAAGGTTTCTGATCCTCCCCAGTACCGACATTGGAAGTGGACAGGAGCTCTGAAGAATTTTAAAAACATTCACAATACAAGTTGCTCTTGTGAACAGCCTTAGGTTTCCTCTCTGCCCAGAGGCGGGTGATCTAACGTGGGACATACTGGCAAAATTTAGATCCGCATCAATAAACCTCCCATTTGGGAAGATCCACATTTTAGTTCCAGGTCACTTCTAAAAGAAGGTGCCAAAATGTACCACAATATTCTCCAATTTTTAAATCAAAAGCAGAGAACGGTCTGATTGCAGAAACTTCCCTCCAGGCTGCTCTTAATAACTTTTTAAGTACATCAGTTAGAACTTGTTATTAATTCTGTTCAATGTGAGAGTAAATCCCTTCATCTTGTTGCAATTTTTGTGAAATTTATGGGATATTTACTCACCCTGTACAGGGGTCTTAGCACATTTCTTTAAACTTTCTATTAGCTTGAAACTAAGCAAAAGCACAAAAACTGATGGAAGCAAGATTGATGGAGTGTTGGTGAAGGGATCCAAGATTGTTTATAATCCAGCCTTGTTAATTAAATTGGGCCCGAGACAGCCAGCTGCTTTGAGATGTGAGGACAGGTCCCCTGTAGAAGCACTGTACATCGGTTATATTGCTAGTAAACAACAATGCAGCTTCTGGGTCTCCTACCACTTTTCAATGTCAATGGAGCATTAGGTCTTACAAAAGGCAATGACAGAAAAATGCAACACTCGCATTATTGCTTGTGTAATTGCTTCACAGTGGTCCAGTGTACAGCCAAGTAAACAAATGAGAAGAAGGTATGTTGCTGGAAGGGAAGCTCTGAGGCTGGGCAGGTGGAGTATGCCCTCCGGGAACCACCTGATAAACTGAGTAAGTACAAATTAAAAGGAAAAAAAAAAAATTGAAAGAGTGGCACTGGTCAAAAGGAATATATCTGCTAAGACAAAAACAACAGTCAGGGTCTCGGAGCAAGACAAAGGTGTGTCTTTTGCCTTCCAGTCAAGCACGTGTATGAAATGGAGGTTGGCGTTTGAGAACAGACACACAGGTAGTACATGCAGCATCCAAGTACCTTCAGGAGTAGCCAGTGCTCAAGCAGTGACTCCCAGGTTAAACTCTTAGGTGGTGTGATCTGGGGAGGTGATGGGAAAATCATCTTGTGTGCTTTTTGCCTTAGAGACTGAAGCCTTAACTCAAAGCTTATTAAAGCTCATTAAAGCTCATTAAAACGCACACCTCTAACCTCTTCCAGCTTCCCTTTAAGACACGGTTTCTCTTCAAAGCTGCACTTGGAAGTTACATTGAAGTGGAATGTCACCTTTCTTTAAGTAGAACAATAATTACACTCCCCATTACATATATATACACAAGTGTGTATATATATATATTTCATGGCAATGGAAAGTGCTGTACAGAGGCATTCATTCATATCTGTAGTGAAACCAAGTCTGTGGTGTTCAGTGCTTATTGGACTTGACAAAAGAAATAATTTGATTTTGAAGGCGGGAGTCACTTCAGCAAAAACAACAGCTCCTACCCCTGAATTCTAGCTGGAGGCCTCCCAGCAAAGCGCTGGGGAGGGCGGGTGGCACTGCAGCCTGCCTTCAGTTCCCAGCCTCTCGAAATCCGCCTCTCCCTTTTAACATACAGCTTTTGATGGAGCAAAAGGGAGCTAAAATAAATGGTTTGCTAGAGGGCTTGATAAATGAGTTGTGAAATCAGTCTGTTAAAAGTGGCCATTTTCTTTTTCTTTCCTTTTTTTTTTTGGCCAGCTCAAACTAAAAAAAGGGTCCTGGCTTATTAGGGTGACAACAGCGACATTCAAACACTCCCGGCAGCTGAAGAGCACGCACCCCGCAGCGCCCAGCCCCGGGCCCGGCAGCACGTGGCAGCGCTGACACAGGCAGTGCCAACGCGAGGATCATGGAGCTGAAACTGGAACACCGGCCCTCCGCGCTGACTAAGGGGCAATTTTCTGCGCACGGTAATTGGATAACCCACCAAAACCCGCGTAGAGAGAGACGGGAAAAGGGTCTGGGCAGGCTATGAACAATGCTAAGGGCAAGGCTTTCATTACTAATAATTGTCTGTTAAGTGACACGCTCCCACTGCCATCTGCAGATGTGACTATTAAGGGCAGTTCCCTGAGCCATCACGAGGCAGACAAGGGTAGGACACGGCCAGGAGACTTGGAAGAGATGGCTGGCAAGGACCAGAGTGCCCTCAGATAGTGATGAAGGCTATTTTGACACAGGGGGCAGCAGAAACAGGCAGAGCATCTGCAGGAGGAGCTGCAACGGGGGAAAAATTTATTGAATTTCAATTTATTGAAACAGGACCAGATTTTTTGCTCTACGTACGGAGGAAGAACTGGCACTGGAAACAGTTAACAGAAAGGTGACAGGAATGATCAAAGGCATGGAAGAACTGTAACATGAAAAGAAGCAGAAAAGACTGGGGTAATTTACTTTAGGAAGGAGACAAAGCCGAATCTCCTCTGCTCTGATAAGAGAATGAAAGACAAAGCATGGTCCGGACAGGGTGGTGCTAGTCTTTCTGCTGCCTTGGATTCAACACATGGGGGCCATAGAAGGAAAAGAAAACATCACCCACAGCCACAAACAAAAGGTTTCTGATTCAAAACCAATTCCAGGTAATACTTTTTTCACACAGCCCATAGGAAGGACGTGGAACTCACTGCTGTGAATGGCTCTGAACCCAGAAAGCCACTAGCATTCAGTAAGGCACTGAACAGGCTCACCCCCAAAATCCAGAAGACTAAAGGCAACAGCTGGCATTTACCTGCAAAGGAAGAGAAAGCCTCCTACTGCAGTTCTGTAATAAATCTCTAATTCCTGAGGATTGAACAGAGACCTTCATGACTATCTTTCTGTGTACAATAGCATTTCCTGCATCTTTTCCTGGAGCATCAGCGCCTACCACCTATCATTAATCTGTCACTGAGGGGGTTGATTTAGCAGTTTCTTCTGTGTTTAATGAAAAGAAAAAAGCACTCCCAAGACTCAAATCTCAGCTAGAGTGAATTACCCTGAGGGGAGCCTCCTTCCACAGTCAGGGATGTGAAACTGGACAGTGCTGATGGCCATTGTCAAAAATTTGTCTGGCAGAGCAGGACGGCAAACCCTTGTTCCTGTGTTGCCAAACCTGTATGTTCATCTCTTGCATCCAGATATCAGGCTGCCTTTTGAAGACCTCATGTCTCCTGCTGCTTCCACTGGGATGTTATACCTTCACCTGTGCAGTTTCATCTCACCCTTGGTTTACTAGGAGGAGGGTGGTTAGCTCACAGATACACTGAGCTAAATGTGGCAATTGCTGAAGCAGGTTAGGTAACAAAGGTGCCATTGAGGCTACTGCTTGAATTGGTATATTCCCAATAGATACTCCTTCTATTTCCAGATCTCCAGATATCAATTATCTCTCTGGTAGACACATATCCGTATTTTAAATTGGATAGACAAGAGAGAATAAAAAAAAATCAACTGTATGACAGACTCCATCCTGCTTTTTTTTTTTTTTTTGAAAATGCTACATTCAATTACATTCAAGAATCTTTGTTTTGTTTTACCATTGAGCAAGCGTGAAATGAACCCAAAATTCTTAAACATACATGTGGAAGTCAAAATGCCCTGTCCCTAGAACATTCCACACAGTTACCCAACACCTACGACTCATCTGTTTAAAACCCAGTATAACCAACAGAAAATTATGCTTAAATATGGCAAAAATACTAAGATTGGTTTCTGAATGAGTTGTGATTTCTGTACCAACAATGTTATCTTTGGTATTTTAATAAACTGGTTTCTGACAGTTGCCAACCGCTGACAGATAGATTAATGCAATAAACTTGTAATGGCTCATAGCAGGTCAATGATCTGAGAACTACTAAGAATATCCTCGACAGCCCCCAGCGACTCTGGAAGAAGCTGATACAGTTCATTGGGCAAACATGTGTTTTCAGCTGCAGACTAGCAACTGATACTGTCCAACAGATAGTAGAGTGCCCAAAAGCAGTTCTTACAGCCAGCGGGGAACAGCTGAAAGACACCTATGATGCCTGGCAAAGATATTTTTATTGGGGTATTTATACCAGTGTCTCTTGAAAGGCAAAACTATTTCTCCAGTTTAACTTCAGTCTTCATATCTTCAGTTATTCCGAAAGGTTTTGTTTGCTCTGGGAATCTCTGCCATACAGTGGTTTTACTTTTTTCTTGAGGAAACGATGCACTCTCTTGTCGACACAATTTAAAAGAATTCCCGTATGCGAACTCACTCTTCAAATCTCTTTAGTGCTAATGAGATGTGTATGCACACACATCAAAGTAAAACATTTCCTATTTAATACTGAAGAAGAGATCAGATGGTGGAAACTCCTGAGGTCCTAGAGCATCTAAAGAGAACATACTGTTTCTTCTGATGTGCAGAGATTACCATCTGCCTATCTAGTGATGGCCATTTTTTGGAGACATTTCTTCTCTCTGAGGTCTTTGACTTCCTCAATGAAAAGGATTAAGGAGAAGCGGAAAGCCATTCTAAAAGCTTGCCAAATTATTCAGTGATCATCAGGTGTTTTTATTAGTTAGACCAGTAGCTTTCTTTTCAGCCCCAAATGTTTGAGCTTAGTAAGTATTTCAGCCAGGGCAAATAAGCTAGTACTTGGTAGACATCATGATTGCTCTGGGGATTCTGTACTAACAGGGGAATACAATGTTTTTAATGTGTGTGCATGGAAAAAACATGTTTTTCATACAGAGATTTCTGGAGAGGGCATATATAAATACAATTTAATACAATCTAAATTGCTAGCTGGAATCAGAGAATAAGCTATTAATAGACGTGGCACAACAGCAATTTTCTACCTCACTGTATTGCAGTCATGGAAAATTCTGTTGAAAGCATCCGGCTACAAAATCAATTACAATTTATAAATTAGGCTTGCTTTCACTCCAAAGCCTGGGTTTGAAGTGCGCCTGTGGGGCTGTGCAGAATTCTTACTTTAACGCATGGGCACTGGAGTGCAGGAATTTGCTTTCAACACTGAAGGGTCATTAATGTGGTCAATCAAACATTAGATCCAACAGTGCAGGCAAAAGAGCTTGGAGAGATGCACAAGAGCTCTGCTCTGTGAACAGGCTGGATATCTGCATGCAGTACATGCTACATGGCCTGAGCCAGATGGACAAACAATTTACAAGCTCAAACATATTCAATCTCTTTTAGAGGGTTTTAGCACCCTCTGACAGTGGTTGGATCTGGATTAGAGTAAATTAAAGCAAGCCCTCAGTTGTGGATGCTTATCTGTTTTGTGCATCCTAGGTTTCTGGCAAAGGATGTCTTAAGGCAACAGTCCCAATCCAAAGCTGAGCTGTAACACATCTCGGTTATGTAGGGATGTTGGAGATCTATGAGCTGGGGATTTCATAGGCAAAAAAAGTGAAGGTGTAACCCCCAAATCACATGTGCGCAAAGATTTGGGCCTGAAGAACAGTGCTCAAATTTTAAGGACTGATTTGGAAACAGTACGATTTAGTTTGTGTTTTGAGGAATCTGAGCTTTGTTCAGTTTTTTGGAAGTTGAACTGGGCTTTTTGTTTTCATTATTCCAATTACTGACTCAATTAATATTTACACACACTTCCAGGAATCAGTATCACAAACTTTTCAGAAGAAAAACAAGAGATTAAAAAAGAAAGTAAATTTTGGATTTGCTTTTCAAGCTTACTTCTGTGATTTTTTTAGAAATTCTTTCTTTCTCAGAAAAAAATTCACACTTGTGGTGGACAGGTGAGGTCAATGACACTATTGAAGAGTGAAATTGTTCTGAGTGAGATCGACATCAAAGTCGTGTGCTTTGTATAGTTTCCACTGCAAATAAGTAGAAAGATTAATCACTTATGTGAGATATTTGGATTACTTAAATTAATGAGAATGGATTTGCTGAGATTTAAAGCAAAAAATTCCAAGATTACAGACAGGGGACTTATGGAATAAATTGAACGCAAACCCAGCAGCAAAAGTGTGTTTCTAATTTAGCGTTTTTTTTAAAACCTGCCACAACACTGAAAAATCAAGGTGATGATGCAGTTGTTCTGTTATGGTCCTCTGTGTAGAAATTTTTTCCCCCAGTTGCATACTCCTGTGGTGTCAAATGCATTTGTGAACCCATAAAAATCATCCAGCTCAGAAAGGCTGGGCAGAAAGAAATCTGATGTGAGATTTTGTGCTTTCACAGAAAAAACTTGGTTATCTCCCTACTGATTTTCTCTTGTGCTATATTTTTCCTCATTATTTTTACTTTGTCACTGGCATTTTACTTTGATCATCTGGAATGGGGCAGCAAAACTTGGAGAAGTGCAATGTAGCTACGCCACAGAGAAGTGCATGCACAAGTACACATATACACAACCACCCACAGCAGGTTTTGTGACTGCCCCTCTTCCCCCACACTTCTTTTCTACTGAAGCATTTCATTTGAAATGGAGATGTGTGTAATGATTAGCTCCTTGCCCCACAGCCACGAGGGTTTCTTTCCTCAGGGCCGGCAGCAATTTTTAGAGGAGCACTGCAGGAATGTGCATGGCTCTTGCACAGCTAATCAGAGGAGAGAAGGAAGTATGTCCCCTACCACCAGAAAGAACTGTTGCAAAGAAGGAATTAATTTGCCCCCTTCTCTGATGCACTATCGCTCCTCTCTGTCTGGCTCCTTCATGAAAGAAAACACAGGCCTTACCTTCCTTTGCTTCCCATTTAGATGTGAATGTCTTATTGCTCAGCATACGTCCTCTCTCCTCACCTTTCTGCCTTTGGCCCCACTCTGCCCACTCTCTAGAGCTCTTCTGCTACCTACTGACAATCAGGTTTCAATTCGCATCAGTTCAGATCCTCCTCACACTCCCCTTGCACTCTACTTGAATACCTTCACCATCCCTGCTCTCTTTCCTCTAATCTCCACTCTCCTTTTCACTTTTAGCAGAATTTTGGCATTTTTTTCCAACTCTAGCAAACCCAGCGTAGCTGGAAGCATTATTAGGAACACAGGGACAGAGTCCTGGTGATGGAAGAGTCTCCTCAGAACACTGGTAGAGTCCCTGTTACTTGTCCCATTTTAAACCTTACTGAGGAAAAGCTGTTTGATATACAGTAGTACCAATACTATAGCAGGGAAAGGGAACCAAAAAGATTCAGAGATTTTTCCTCCATAGAGCCTGTATTCTTGTCTTCTGTGTTCATCGTGACTCCTTTTCTTAGGCTTTATAAATAGTTGGACACCTCTCTTCTCTATTTTTAGCTAGTCCTCTTTCACATCTGCCTGTTCTCCCTCATTCTGTGCCTATAATGAGCTCCTTTTTGCTACGCCTTCGTATTCTACCCAAGTTTGCTTCCTCAGCAAAACTTTCATGGTTTTGTTAAAGAAGTATGACTTCCTCATTTAGTCCCTCAGCTATTAAATAATTTACCTGCACAACAGAATTAATATTATTTTGGAACTTACTTGGAAAATAACACTGAATACAGCATACTGGTACCCAAAAGACAAGGTCCTCCAACACAGCCAGGATGGGAAAAGTAACTATTTCTTCGGTTACATTTTTTTTACATCATTACTACTGTGGCTAAAAAGATGAGACAGTAAGAGAGAGCTCTCAGAAATGGCACAAAATTTTAGAAATTACCTTTTCTCTCAGGAGTCAATTAGGTAAAACACCACTAAAAATGGTTTCATCACAGTAAAGTGAGAATTGTTTTTACATTAAAAGGCAATGTTAAAATGTACATTCAAAAATTTGATAAATCAGGCATAAGGTTAGGTAAGTAAATGACAAGTTCACATCATCTTAGGAGTTTAGCCTATATAGAAATCTAGACTTGACTGTCTTTGATACAATCAGTTTACATCAGCTTAACAAACCATTAGTATAAAAACATCCTAGGAAAGAATCTTGTTTCCAGGGTGGTATTATTAAAGTACTTCCGACTTTTGCTTCGCTGACACTGAGCCAGGCTGCATCCCACTGTTCAGGCTTTACGATCCATTACTCAATGCCTCTTTATAAAAAGTAAAAAAAACCCAACCAAACCACAAAAAACACAAACAAAAAACCCCACTGCTTTTTAAAGACAAGACAACAGGTAAAAGGTTTTTTTCAGTGCTCACAAATTCATTCAGAAAATTATGACCTGATTTTAAAAGTTCTCCTGTTAAATGTTAAAAAAATAAATCCTCTTTTTGCAGCTTTGTTCCTACTGTATTCCACCTCTCCTGATTCAGGTGGGGTGGAGAACACAGTAATTGGAAAAGGAATCTGGTAAAACATGACAGCAAGAGGAGGCCCACCCCCACTCCTACTGACGTCAGTGGAAACATTTCCATTACCTTCTGCAATCCCTGCATCCAGGTACTGAAAAAAACAGCTCAAGATTTCAAACAGAATAGTGCCCGTTTTCCTTGGGCTGAAAGTCAACCACTGTATTCAAACACTGCTCTACCTGCTCTCCAATTTGCACTCTGCTGCATGACCACATCTTCTCCTACTTGCTTTGACTTCGGTTGTAAGCAACAAGAATCTGATTTCAAAAATCACCCCAAAATCCCACAACCAAAACATCATTCAGAATTTCTTCCTGAAAGATGGCAGAAACAGAAGCATTGCAGGATTATCTCCAGTGGATGAGTGGATGGCAGATGTTAGTTCGAGCACAGATACGCATTTTTATATATATATATATATATGTACATACATACACATACACAATCTCTATATACACATTATAAACATTATAATAAAATATTGTAAAAATACTAAATTTGCTCAAATACCTGATTAAAGTGGTCTAATCTTATGCTGCATTTATGTGACCTATCCAGTTCATATGATGGCCTTGTTAGAAGCCCTAAAATCTATAACATTTGCAATTGTTAAAAAAGTCTATTTCTGAGAGTCACCTTGTGCCATGCCAATAAGTTAGGTTGGAGGTGGGCCCTCATATCTCAGCATCAGGTTGAAGGACCGAGCAAAATTGTTGGCCAGCGTGCAGCTGTGGGTCTCCTCTGCCAGGGGCAGGAGGAAGGCCAGGAGCAGGAGGAGCAAGAGGAGCAGTTGCAACGGTAGGGCTGCCCAGCACACCCGATGCAGGAATGAGCAAACGCCTCCAGAGCGCTTCTGAAAGACACAAACCAAAGAGCAACTCAGAAAAATGAAGACCTGGGGAGGTGCATTTCAAATACATCAAACTGCCAGTTTGGGCAGAACAACTCAACTTGTCCAGAGCACAACATGCCCTGGGATCCAGCCTGGGTGCTTGGTATGCTGCAGCTGACTGAAGCTGGTACTTGAACTATTTCTTTCAGGAGAATATTTCACTCTCTTAAAGAATTCCCTGCTGCAGACTGTTGTCTTCTAGCAGGAAAACACGGCTGACGTTCTAGCAGAATAAAACAATTGCCTCAGAGTCCATTTTCCAACTACAAAGTGGTGGTTACAAATGCTCTGGCCAAAGCTGCCAACTGGTCTCCTCACAGTCAATGTATGGCACAGGAGGTCTGCATTAGTAACTCTCCTGTCAGTAAAAAGAGAATGGTGATACCTGGAAGAAGGGAGCCAGCCTTCTGCTCTCCGTCAGCAGAAAGGAGCTTCATTTGCAGCTGATCCAGCTCACAGTCATCTCCCCAGCTGCAACGTGCTCTTTGGATCCTGACTTTGGGATCCATGAGGCTGGAGGTCAGAAAAAAGGCCCTGCAGTGCAGCCTGCCTCAATACCTCTTATGCCTTACCAAGCCCTTAAGCTTTTATGTGATGCAAGAGAATGAGAGAAAACACAACACTGATGGTGAAGAAGACAGAGTCACATTTATTGCTGAGAAGCCACAGGAGGGACACACAAAGAACTCCCATTACACTTTTCTTTATGCTGGTGCAAATCGAGAGTAGCTCAGTTAACCTCATTAATTTAATATGGATTAGCACGACCGGGAGTGTACATATTTGGGGCTACAGAATTAAGAAAAGATTAATTTAGAAGTGAGATTTCCACTTGCAAGATTTCTGGATATCTCCTGACAATGAGCTGAACTATGTGTGTCTCACAAAAAAGGGGCCAAGTTAACGATCTGTAAGGGGGTCCCAAAAAAGAAGGCTCAATAATCCATTAATTTCATCAAACATGGATTTATACTCAGAACATAGATGCGGCTACATTAGGTACCAACCTACACCACAAATATCAACACAGAACATCCACTGAAGCGGGACCCACGTTTTCCCCAAGAGGAAATTAATTTGTTGTGTTGAAGCGACAGCCGATGTCAGTGCTGCAGCAAAGTGAGGGCTTCTGGCCTCTACTGGATGCTTGATGTAACATGCAATGCCTTTGTCCCACTACAGCACTGCCATGAATAGTCCATGGGAAACATCAGCAGAGAAGATAAGGAGCAGAATGATGGTAGAGGAAAGTAATTACACCCTTTGCTATTATTTAAGGATCTCTTCCACTGCATTCTAAATTTCTCAACCTCTTGTAGCTCTATATAAATGCTTACAGAATTAATTTTGAAGGCAAATATATAGCTGCAGTTACAGATTACGAGACAGTTGTGCTGTGAAATTCTTCTTCTGTTGTTGTTGGTTTGCTTCCATTATATCGAGTGGCTGATGAGATTTAATTACTGTGTCAGGCAGACATAGAGACAGCAGCGCAACAGCGGCTTGCTCTATCATTTCTGGCCCACAGTATCTGAGTTGTAACTTGCTCACTGAGGCCAATGAAAACTCAGGTCCCTGGAGACTGGAACCGTCAGTAGTTAGTGGGCCATGAGTACATATCAGGGTGTAAGTGAGAGTCTGACTTTAAGCACCATTGGAATACCTCCCTGGATACAGCTAGCGTTTACCCACAAAATCAAAGCTTCACCAACCTGGCTGCATCGCAGGAGTCATCTACTCCTACTGTGACTTGCTCTCAAACACTGGCTGAAGTACCAGGCTTAAGTAGCTGTACTAACAAGACTTTCCCTTCTTTAGTCCTGGAGTCCAGACCTGAAATCCTTCATCCCCCCTGGATTTCACTAGCATATGGGCTGAACAAAACCTGCAGGGCTTCTGTGTTTATTGTCAATGCTAAAACTGTTATGCATAAGGGCGGCAGCCACAACTCTTGGTCAGAGCTTTGTGGGCTTGCCTCTGTAATGCCATGAAACAGCCACTCCTTGGTGTAATCAATATAAACCAACGGACTGTCACTGCCAGCTTCTGTTTTCATTAACCACTTCTCATTCTTAATTCTCCATTGCATCCATAATATGCAGCAATATGACAAATACATTTATTATAGTGTCCCATCTATAAGGAAAAGTGCCCTTTCCAGGTTCCAGAAGCCATGGACAAGTTTGTTTGTATGTATTAACAGGTGTAGTTCTGTTGGTGAAGGTCAGATTAGTTACCTCTGCCTTGGGACAATTCAAACCATGCTCTTTCTTCTACCACTAAGATGTAATAAGACTTAATGCTGATGTTGTTAAAGGGTAGGATCCTGTGACTGACTGTTCAATAGTTCATTATGGCTGGAAGTCTCACAAACGTTCACACAAACTCAAACTGGGACTTAGAAGTCCACCTCTCACTGACACAGTTGTCAGAAGGACTGCCAATCTTCCTAGTGGTACCTAAAACTTTTTCTTTACAGCTGTCAATCCTTTAGCATTGGTTTTGAAAGCTACTTCAATCTGAAACTATTCTTTCATTGCCAGACCAGCTGCAACACCTGTCTTCCCAGTTATCTCCTTCTGCCTATGAGCTGGTGGGAAATAATGGGCTTTCCCAGTTGTGCCTCATCTCTGTTCCTGCCACAGCTCAGGAAGCAGGTGTCTTGCTCAGGTTTGTCGTTGGCTTTCTATGATGACCACACTGCCAACTGGCCACTTCTGTTGTTCCTACCCCAATTCTTTTACTGATCCAGCATTTGATTCAGAGCAGGTCACTGACTCTGCCCTGATCTCTAAAGCAGTGAGTATTAATGCAACTCTAAGAAATGGGATGAGACTGAAATGTTATTTATTAAGTGCCTTGTTTTTACATCTACTGGAAGGAGCTGTGAAATAGTATTGCTTTTCAAAGCTTATCCTCCAGAAAGAATTAACGTGAAATGGCTTTATTAGCTAGCTATCGTTCTCCATCACTCTCCATGGAGCTTTCTGCAGGGTAAGATACTCAGGCTAACCGTAGCAGATCCTAGCATTAGAAAAATCTGTGGAAGGACATTTGCCTGGAGGCAGAACTTCAAAGAAGGAGAAATATTTTGTCTTTATCTGCTCCTTCTCTCCCACCTGCTTGCTGGGTTTATAGGCATTTGTGTTTGATGAACTTTTGTCTTTGCTGCCCAGCTTCTCTGTTTTGTTTCATCACACAGCAAGGCCAGACTCTTGTATTTCTGACTCCATTTGTTGCCATGGGAATGACTCTGCTATCACAAACATGGTATTATGATGTCTCTGCAGGACTGAAGATGAGGCACACAGGAGCTGTGAGGGTTTGGTGCTTTCAGCAAATTTGCAATAATAAGCCCTTAATATATGAGGGCCCCAACCTGCACACACTGAAATCCATGGGAGATTTACTATTAACTTCAGTGTCTGCAGCAGGATTATGCACAGAGACTACTAAATAAAGTCAGGATTGGGAACTACTTATTCATGGAGTTCAGCAGATACCCTTACAAATGGATTCATTACTTACATGCTCAGGTTCTTGTGCACATGAAACCTATATTAGTTCTGTTGATTTGTGCTTCCTGGAACAACTGGTGATATGATTTTATTTTTTTTTTTGGTGGTAGTACTACTAGAGGTGTTGTAGTTGAAGGATAAAAAATTTTGAAGGAGACACAATACATTTTAATAGGAGAGATGATACAGTTGGAAAAAGCAGGGAAGGGTTTAGGCACTGACTCTTCCTCCAAGTGTGAAAAAAGAAGCACTTCAATTTTACTAAGGCTAAGTCAAGGGGATTTTTTAGGTCTGTGCTGTGAGAGAGATGCTTTCAGGCTGTGGTGACCTGAGACTATGGCACCAACAGGGAATTCAGGAGGCTCAGGTTCAAATCTCTGTTCTGCTGGACTCAGAGTGATCAGGGCTGTATGAGCCTACTTGGAGTCAGGACCACACTCCCAACCCTTCAGCACATCATTCTGGGTAAGAAAAGGACAGTCTGACACAGTTCCACCTCTGCAAAAGACAGTTTGAACATTTCATTTCCATATGAGATCAAAGGTGGGAACCACAACCCTTACTACGCAGTGGAATTCCCCTTCCCTAATCACTCCAGCTACTGGCATCAGTACAGCTACTACCCAGCACCCAGAGTGCCTGCAGTGCATGTGTCAGATCTAGGTTCCATAAAATACTCTGAAACCAAATCTTCCTCTGAGTAAAACTGGCAAAGCTCCAGTGAAGTCAACAGAACTTTAATTTCCACCATCTTAGAATAACAGCTGGAATACCTGGGTATCGAGCCAAAGTGTCAGAGACATTTTTGAAACACACATGGAAAAGAAGTAGGTTGACATTTAAAAAGAAAATATACTTTTAAAGTTCACCATCAAGGATAAATGTCCTCCCCCTTCTCCCTCAAAATACCAGGACAAGCAAGGACTGTCAAGCGGTAGACGGCTGTGTTTTGTGTAATGCTAAATGCATGCTTGTTACCAAATGAACTGCACTGGCTGTGAACATTCACATTTGTACTTCATTCATGTTGGAGCGTTTGAATGACAAGCATCGGTTTAGATCTAGGGAGTCCTCAGCACTTAAATCTGTTTGCAGTTAATAACTCCTTACCAAATGCACCGTGAAAAATCACTTGGATGGGAAACAGCAGAAAAGCACTTTAGAACTTGCTACATAATATTCCTGTGTAAGTTGCTGAAGTGTTTTGCTAAAAATCAGTGCACTCTCTGGTTTGCTATTGACCACATTCCAGGATATATGAAAACACACAGTTAACCTAGCTATTTGAGGGAGCAAAGGAATATAGCATCTTATACCATGCTCATTAGTGGGTTTTTGCTGCTGCTTGTATGTCACCAGCATACCTGACAAAAATCTTACTTGCACCACTCAATCAGTGATCCAACAGCAAAAAAAAAAGATTTAGTCTGGATTCATTCCTCTTACCTTAGAGCATTTCACTGAGAGACTATCCTGAGAAATGCACCGCTGTCTGAAAACTCCTGCTGTCCCCATGGATAAAGGGACCAATGTCCTACAAACACTATACAGACAAGGACACCAGCGGCCATGCTGCTTCATGCCAGTGCTGTACACAGCTCAAGTATCCTTTATTTTACAGCAGTCGGTGCAGATGTGTAGGTACTAAGACAAGCATAAATAATTTCTCCTTAATATTCTTAGCCTCCAACTGTTTTCAGCTCAGGCGGTTTCTTGAGCCTGATGTAGTTTGTTCATCTAGTTAACACTCAGTGAATCTTTCCTCCAGATACTTCCAGTTTTCCCTTGAACCTAAACAAACTTTAGAAGTCTTCAATATCCTTTAGCAAGGAGGTCCACAGGTCAGCCAACTGGCATGAAGAACAAATCCCTTGTGTTAGCTTTCAACCTTGCTCCTAGTTCTTTCTTGTGGATGATGGAGAGCCAACCTCCATCTACACTCTCTGCACCATGCACGATTTTGTAAACCCATGAGTTAAATGGTTAGACAGGATGAATCCAGGCCTACCTCCACATTGGGCAGATCACAACATAATGGCCTTAAGCTATAGCAATAGGTACAGAGGAAGTACATCTTGATAGGAAGAATAGATAGGCCTTGGAAAGGATCACCTACATAGTTATGAATTCTACCACTTCATTATTCCTCTGAGAATAGCAGAGCTGCCAGGAAGGCCGTAAGAGCAGCCTATCACACATCCCGTTCATTCTGAATAGGAGCATGCCATTATCAAGCACCATCACTTTTTTTGCTCTCTCAAACCAAAGCAAATTGGGTTTTTACCTCAATGTGAGACAGTCTGGAGCTGGGCTCCTCATCAGTTCCTAACTCAGAGCCATGACCATCCCTCTCTAAGATAAGCAACATATTGCAAATCACAGCGGGTCTTTTCAAAAGGGAAATAATTTGGGGAAGTTGGATCCTACTGTCGCCATAGAACTGAGCATCCAACATGCAAAGCTGTGGCTCATTCCCATACACTACAGCAGGAATTAAGAGCTGGATACGGTCGATCAGAGGTTATGTGGTCTCTGCAAATGGACAGCAAGCTACTGGATTGTACTTTCTCTTGTACTACTCAGAATTGTACTTTCCTAAATGCAAACACTGCCCAGGGTAGGCAATCAGTAGTGAGGAATGAATAAGGATGGCTAGGACCCCTTTGAGTCCTGTGCTTATCATTCTCCATCTCATAAAGAACTACCAGAATGAATGTGCTGAAGGAAGGTTAACTGAGGTCATACAAGCAATTTTAGCTCAGACATTTTCTATCTTCAGATTGCTTGACTTTGCAACCTTAACGTTCTTTTCAATTCTGAAGAGCATCAGCGTATGTACGTAAATAAGTAAGTATACAGGCAAATTACAGGCATTGTTTTCTCCCTTAGGGGAGATTCTGGAGTACCTCAACATAGCTGGATGATAAGCTAGAATCTTTGATGAAGGCTTCATTTAAAAGAAACAGAAAACAAGGAAAAGCCAGCAATTTGTGTCTGAGATTTCAGCAGTCACATATGGCAGATATTTCAGAATTTCCGCTTCAAAGTTGCTTAGAACTAACTACTGTGCCATATGCTACTGTGACACAAATGGATTTATAAAGGTCAGCTTCTATGTGCATATACAACCTGACATGCTTTTAGAAGAAGCATGCCACAGGACAAGGGCTACAGCCGGATCTGTTAAAGTAACACTGACTTCTACAATTCTCCAGGCCTAAGCAAGCAGAACAAGTCCCTGGTTTGGTCCCATCTTCAGCACATAAGCAGTGGAAACTACTTTCTTTTTATCTGGAAAATGTTTGACATGTGATAAAAGTCAGGAAGCACTCTGGAGGATTAGTAACATGGTAGGTAGGATGGGTTGCTAAAAATATCTTAATTCCATGTTATACGAATATAGGAGGTTGAACTTTCAGCAAGGTAATTTTGAAGCACATTTTCACATCCAACAGCAGGCAGTGAGTTACACTTAATTTCTTAAGTATCACAAGTTAAGTACTTGCAAAAGGCTTGGAACAGGGTAAGAGGGTTTTTAAACCAGTTGTACTAGTTTTGGCTGGGATAAGTTAATTTTCTTCATAGTACCTTGTATGAGACTATGATTTGGATTTGTGCTGAAAACAGCGTTGATAACACAGGGATGGTTTAGTTATTGCTGAGCAGTGCTTACACAGAGTCAAGGCCTTTGCTGCTCCTCACCCCACCCCAGCAGTGAGTAGGCTGGGGGGGCACAAGAAGCTGGGAGGGGACACAGCTGGGACAGCTGACCCCAGCTGACCAAAGGGATATCCCATACCATATGATGTTGTGCTCAGCAATAAAAACTGGGGAGGGAGTTTTGCCAGGGCTGCCGTTGCTTGGGGACTGGCTGGGCATCAGTTGGTTGGTGGTGAACCCTTGATTTTTTTTGCATGACTTGTTTTTCTTGGTTTTCTTTTTCTTCATTTCCTTCTTTTACTTATTAAACTGTCTTTACCTCAGCCCATGAGTTTTCTCACTTTTATCATTCCGATTCTCTCCCACATTCCACTGTGGGGGGAGTGAGTGAAACTACAGTCCTTTTTGGTGTCCAGTGTGGGGTTTGAGATTACGACAGATTTGACCATACTGCGTTAGAGGGAACTTGTAATTAATACATCTGTTTAACAGCTGCTGGTCGTGATATTGCCTTATTTATTCTCCCGTATCTGATCTGTAATATGCTCCCTTTTTTGTGTTGTACATCAAATTTGAGAGCTTGTTAAAGACTGGTTTTGGCTTTTGCAGTGTGCTGTGCTGTGCAGCACTTGGTTGTGTTTTGCCTGAGAGAACCGATAAAGGCACTGGCCTTGAGCCTAATCTGGTGTTTGGGCCTTGCATTGCTGCCACCTCTGTACTTCGGGAACCATCTCATGGGGACAATTAACAACTACACTTTTTCTCTTTTCTCTTCCAAGAGCCAATTTGCAGAAGAAACGAAGAATGACACCTTCTCCTTATCCTGTGTGGTAGATGTTTTCTGCCTTGCAAAAATAACCCTTCAGTACCTTGAACATCCTTGGATAATCAGAATGCTCCTATTGGTATGTCTCAGGAATCTGTTTCTGGCTTTTCCTAAGGTTAAATGACCGCTTAGGAATATCACACAGAGATACGCCCCGAGGCAGTGGGGTTATAGGTGGCAAGGTGCATGGAAGAATATAGGCAGGTGTGTAGAACAGTTGTCACCTCCAGTGGTCTGGGACTTCAGCCCCCAACAAGTGCGAGATTCTGATAAACTGACAGAATGTTTGAAAAAAGGATGCTCTGTCCCCCGCAGTGCTAAACAGACACAGTGTATGGCACTGTGCCGGGGCCTGGCCTCTGCCTACCGAGCCACTACTGAACACTGCTCAGCACCCTCAAGGGGAGGAAACTGAGGGAAAGATACCTTTTAATGAGTCTTTTCCATTTTACTAAGAACGTAATTGTACAGAGGTTTTCAAGTGGCTAACACCCAGCAGGACTTCAGGAAAACAAATGGCTCATACTTTCAATAGAAAGGCACCACTAACACCGGCATGTACACATGATGCTGTGCATTTCTGTAATGTGACTTTCTGCCGCGAAGAATTCCTGTCATATCTGCACTTGGGCAGAGCAGAGCGCATTACTGTTTTCTTCCTGGCAAGCTGTGGCAGCTCTTGCTTTGCACAGTTTCCTGAATGACTGCATTAATTTGATTGACTCCAGATCAATGGTGTCTCTAAATAAGATTAAATTACACGTTCCTTCTGTCTGTGTGTTATAGGAGATTACTCTTAGCAGAATCTCAAAGGAAGCAATTAGCTGATCACTGATGTAATGAATCCTAATTATTTCGTTTGTACAAACAATAAAGCCAGAATCATTTGTTTAGCAAGGAAATGTAATTACTCTGAGCACGTGAAAAAATAAATCAAACAGCGCTACCTAGACCTGTAAATAATGAGCCTTTGACTTCTTATTTATGCTAAGAATGCACATGGAATATTTTCAGGTAGCTGGGAGCCAACCTTTGAAAGTAACATTTATCATAGTTATTATTGAGCATTTGCTTGATTATGTCCTTGGGTGTGCTAGGTGCCCTGCAGAAATATCCATCTACATTGCCCTGTCACTGGCACCTGCTAAAAATTCACTGCAGCCAGTGCAATTTCCTGCAACTGTTTTTTGTTAATCAACAAGAAGTTGCTCACATCGCAATCATTAGTCTGTACTGTTCCTAAGGGCACCAGTGGCTAGGGGCATGTCCTCAGCAAAGGATGAATGATGAGAAAAAAAAGCACATTAATATACATGGACCAGGCTCTGTTCTGCCCGACATTTGGCCATGCAGGCTAGGAATGGAATAAAAACAGAAGGCAATGGAATGAGACTGGTCTTCCCCTGCTCCAAGTTGGTCTGCTGCTGCAAAATATTCACAGTTCAAAGAGAAGAGACAAGCAGAGTCACTGGGGACCTCATGTTGCAAAAAGCAGAGACCAGTCCGAAAATACCTGACATTGTGCAACCTCTGCTGATTTTGTGCGACCCAAAAGCATGAGGGAACTGAAAAATTAGAGATAACACGATCCTATTGCATGCAAACTCGCTGGATATTGCAAGTACAGTCAGGCAGCCCCCAACCATGTATACCTTCTGCAGATACTAAGTCCTGAGATCAGCCATTCTCTCAGGGTAGTTGGGTTCCTTCACTATGGTTTAGAAAGAATATTAAACTTTCTTTTATTTCTAGCCACACTTTAGGTGTTAAATCTGAATTTAAAATAAACTGCAAAGCCACACATTCTGCAGTTGGTTTGCTTTTCCTCTTCCCTCAGCCTGAACACTGTTGCACCCAAAAGGGATCAACACTATTTTCTGGTTCTCTTAAGTGATGCTCAACAATCTAAGGGCAACACAGGGTCACATCCTGATAAAAGTCTTAGCCTGAATGAAAAAGACACCTCTGCTTACAGCACTTGGATTCTCAAGTAGTGACACTGTTTAAATCCAGAATGAACGCCCTGAAGTCAGCAAAATCACACTGAAGTGAGCAAGGTGTAAGTTACTGCAACATTTGTATTAGCCGGAGGGAAACTGCAAATCACTTGTTGGTGCAATGGGAGCCATTTCCTTCATGCTTATGAGGTATTTCAGTTCCTTGTTCCTTCCCACCCTGAGCTGTTTGTGTTCAGTAGCTATTAAAAACTCAAAGAATGCTTTTTTTGTGCTCTTGCTGTAGGCCTAATAAACAAACATTTGCCGCCTGCTATCGTGTTGTTCCAGTGTCCTTGAAAATTAACTGAAGACTTCAGTCTCCTTCAGAGAAGTTAAGGAGGAATAAATACCACCTACCCTGAGGCAGGTGGGACAGATGAATTAAAAATTTATATCTAATTACGCAGTGGAAATGTGCTTATATCTAAAGCTTTTGTTTTGTTTCCCCCTACAAACAACTTGATCCAACCAAATCGTATGAAAGCAGAGAATTCCTTGGTCGGTCTTCTGGACTATCCCTTTAGGCTTCTACTAGGGAAAACCAGCACTACTAAATGTTTGGCTGCCTCTACACCAAGTACTACAATGTCACATTTTTTTCCCAGCCTGAAAAATTTTGGTGTCCTTACTGTATGACCAACAGTACCAAACAATGAATGCTGAGCCAGACAGGCAGAACAGAAACTCTTTGGGGGTTTTCAGGAAGGCTGAAATGTAGCCAAAACTATTCAGGGGATGTGTAAAACTACCTTAAGTTTGTCAATATTTCACTGGGAAAAATATTGGAGATGCTACTCCACATTTGAGTACCAGAAGAGCATCTCATCTGAATGAGGAAGTCTTCATTTCTGGCCATACTAGAAATACACTGTACCGTATCTTTTAAATATTGGTCTCTTCTAAAGACATTTTGCAACAGGAGAAATCAAGGGTTTGATTTAGCTGAAGACGATTATGTGATTATGCTCCTGCAACATGCTATTCATCCAATCTACTTTGTGTTGGGCAAATAAAGCCTCATTCTATTCCTTCTGAAAACAAATGTAAAGTAAGATGACAGTATAAAGTAGAAGCAAACAGTGTCTATAAGCAAAGCATATTGTGACAGAGGGAAAAGACTCAGTTCAACACTGCTCAGGTCAACAGAAAAACTTGCTGACTTCATGAAAATGGGCTCAGAAATGCTTCTTGGTTTTAATAAGAAACTGGCAGCATTTTGTTTTCTTTAAGCTTCTCCTTATCGTCTCCTGTACTGCTTCTGTTTCTTATGTCATCACTTCCAAAAGAAAATCCTTCATAGGAGAAATTCTGCTTAGAATAAGGATTTAGTCTAATAACATTAGACAAATCTCTTGACTTTCTCCGTTTTTCTGCATTCGAAAAAAGGTGGGCTGAATGATCCAAAGCAATTTTTTCAGAAATGTCTAAAGAATTAGGAGTCCTGTTTTCAAAATTATTTCAGGCACTAGGTACCTAAAACCTTTAGAAAGAGATTTGGGCTCTTCCTTAGTCTCTTTTGAAAGATGAATTAAGTTCACATAGCATGTAGATGTATAAAAACTGAGTTTCCCTACTCTCCCAGGAGATGGATATTTAGCTTCCAGAGTTACAGTAAGCATAGCTCAAGAGTAAAAACTGTAATAGTTTTCCTTTTAAAATCTGGAAAACATAAATTTTTAAGAAAGGTTCTTAATAATCAAATTAATCTCAAGAATTTTTAGAAAAGTTTAGTTTAAAATAATTATCTGCAAAATGTTTGATCAAACATTTTTTAGCTTAATGATAGGAAACTATCATACCTTTCTGAATCTGTCTGTTTCTTCCAAAGATCCGGGACTCTGTTTAAAAGGAAAAAAAAAAAAAAA
>VZTL01045407.1:0-29193 GCA_013400535.1 Scopus umbretta | reverse complement strand
TTTTTTTTTTTTTTAACCAGTGTGAGAGAGAGATCGATAAAACAGGCTTTAGTAGCTGTGTTTGCCCCATGTAGTATTTTTAAAGTAGACATGAATGCATTGTGTGCTTCCAGAGTCTCAGAAACAAACCATCCCTGTAAGGCACATGAAACTTGATTTCTCAAGCCATGGCTTAAAACTTGCTCGTTAGAAGCTTGCATATCCTTAAAAATTGTCGTAGCTGAGCCTTGGCAGCTGCCGTGGTATTAGAACAGGTTCTGAGAAAAAACAGCTTTATCAGCTGTGACAGACAAATGTTTGCAGGATTTATTAAGTGTTTGGTCTTAAAACTGAAATGTATTTACCTTTAGGTGCTATGCTAATGACCTGAGGCCATACATGGACTATGTTTTCCTTCATTTTAATACAATTTAACAGAGGTTAAGTTTGGCAGATACTTTGTGTGGTCTGTCTGTGGTGTTTAAGCAGTGACTTTGCATTTTTGCTGCATCTCTAAATTCTTACACTGTTTATCAGAAAGTGAAAGCCATATTTAACTATGTTCAACTGGAATTGTTAGCAAACAAACCAAACAGTCCTAGGTTATTGGGAGACAGTGAAATTCCTGTGGTGTTTTGATGCTGTACTTACTTCCCCAAACTGTCTACTTAAAATTGCATTGCATTCCTGAGTGTAATTTAATTCCTAAGTGAAGATGTAAAGTTGGGGTGGGAACAGGAACAAACTGTTTTAAATGAACTGTTTATTTTTAAGAAAATAGGTTCAGCTAATATTCCAATAAATTGTTCCTCGAAATATAACTGCCTTCAATTCCTCCCAAGACCTACTGATTAAATAATGTATGTTGAATCCTGTTTATGTGTGGCTGATTGAAACAAATGTTAAAAGCCCGGTTTAAACAGTGGTTTTGAGTTGATTAATGGCTAGTGGTTTTAAGAATATATGTAAAGAAAAAAGCAATGTAAAAAAATGTAATGGATTTGAGTGATCTGTGAGGTGATAGAATTCATTTCTGTATATTTCATTAGAAAACTGTAGCAGTGAAGAACACATTTGAACATTTTCTTTTTTTTTAAATTGTTTATACATGAATTTAGGCTACAGAAAGTGAGGCTGGTGATATGGATCTCAGTGGGTTGCCAGAGACAGCAGTGGATTCCGAGGATGATGATGATGAAGAAGACATTGAACGGGCATCGGATCCTTTGATGAGTAGGGATATTGTTAGAGACTGCTTGGAGAAAGACCCAATAGACAGGACAGATGATGACATTGGTAAGTATTGCAATGTAGTAAAGTACTGTCGAACTTACTCCCTGTCACCAGAAAAAATTACTTTTTGTGCTTGAGGTTTTATTTTAATCATTAGCTTTTGTAGTTGGTAAGTTTAGTGTTTATTCTGTAAGGTGATTCATAAATGCCCTAAATTCAGCCAGTGAATGAGTACAGCCAAAGAAGAAGAAAACACACATGATATAAGTAAAAACTCTTAGTTGTTGGCCCTTCAGGTCTCAAGCTTCAACTTCTAATTGATATCAGAACTGGTTTATGATGTAAACATCATTGTGTACTGGAAAAGAGTTAGAACCCTGGCAAAGGCAACATTAATATCAACACTGGATGATTATCACACTGAATTTTGTAATTGTAAGCTGCGACGTTGTGTCTGTTTTTAACCACAGATATACATTTGTGTTAAACACTGAAGCCATTAAGACCTCTACATAAATGTGCATCTAATCAAACTAATTTGCTATGTTAACGTACAAGCTAATACATTGAATTAAATTGATACAAGCTAATACATTGAATACAAGCAGAACTAGAACACAAATTCTTATGATTTCTAATCTAATCTGTTTAACTGGCTGAGTTTTAATTTTTTCTTTTGTCAAAGTATGAGTAAATGATGATTAATGTTGATTATCAGATGATTAAGAGACTGAAGCATCTCTTATATGAGGAAAGGTGTAAGAAAACAGCCTGGAGAAGAGAAGGCTCAGGGGGATCTCATCAATGCGTAGAAATATCTGGAGCGAGGCCATAAAGAAGACAGAGCCAGGCTCTCCTCAGTGGTGCCCAGTGACAGGACCAGAGGCAATGGGCACAAACTGAAACACAGGAGGCTCCATCTGATGACCAGGAAACACTTTTTACTGTGAGGATGACTGAGCACTGCACAGGTTGTCCAGAGAGGTGGTAGAGAGATCTCCCTCACTGGAGGGAGAAGCTATCTGGGCACGGTCCTGGGCAGTTGACTGTAGGTGGCCCTGCTTGGTTTTGACCAGATGACCTCCAGAGGTCCCTTCCAACCTCAACTGTTCAGTGATTCTGAGTGAATAAAAATTTTGGGAAAAGATGGAGTCTTATTGACTGCTTTCAGTAGGTTTTCTAGATCAAACTGAATGCAAAAATGTCTAGCATTTAGGGCATATAATCCCTTAGCAGGACTACTAAGAAAATTGAGCTCTGTAGTTATGAACAATGTAAAAAGCAAAAATATAGGAGAAGTTCACAGCTGTTCACAGTGGGGTACAAGTGCAACTCCAGTGCATGAAGAAGACAGCAGCAGTAGTCACCTTTAAGACAGTAATCCTGTTCTATCTGGAAATTTGTGAATGTGCCAGATGACGATCGTGTACCGTTTACTGCTAGGTCTAGCCTAGGAAGGGGTGGCTTTACCAATGAACTTCCTCAGTTTTGTGAAATTTCCCTTCTTAATTACTTGCTGTGTTTTATATAGGCCTATCGTAGCCCTTGTGGACTTATTGCCCTGGCTGGCTGTATTCAGAGCTCTCAGTTACATTACAATTCTTCCATTATACTGACTTTTACTTTGCAGGGCTTCTATTGATGATATGACCAGCCAGTCTGTGTCTACAAAATACCCAGTAATTACAACAGGCCACTGTACATGATTTATTAGTATACAGAAACGATTGTGCAGCATTTTAGCCTAAGTAGCCTCGGGCATCTTGCTGAAGAACTGCCTTTGCTGTGCTTTGTTGTTTTGACATGCATGACTCAGTGGGCTTTTTCTCCTTCAGAACAACTACTGGAATTCATGCATCAATTGCCTGCTTTTGCCAACATGACAATGTCAGTGAGGAGAGAGCTCTGTGCTGTAATGGTGTTTGCGGTTGTGGAGAGAGCAGGAACTATTGTACTAAACGATGGGGAAGAGGTCAGTAGAAGTTACTTTGGACTCTCCTATTACACCAGACATCCCAGATTCCACAGGGTTAGGGTCCTCTTTTGTTGCTTAAGAATCAAAAAAGAAGTAGCATCATTGATCAGGTAAATTATGCCTGTTTTTGTTCTGCATTCGTTTGAAAGCTTTTGTCAAAGCATAACATTTCTTATACAATAAAAGCATAAGAAAATACTCTTCATAATGGAGAAAATGCTTCCTGCCTATTGGAACTGATTTGGGGAGTTTATTTCAGTGTTTAAGTGGTCTCTTAAAACCACCGCTTTTATTTTTTTTTCCTTTTTTTTAAAAAAAATTTAAAACTTTTAACATTGTAGTTAAACAGAGGATTCCATTTTTCTTGAGCTGGAAATAGCTGCACATTTAAGGTAAACTAGCTTATAAGTGTTTTTAATAGATGCTAAAAAAATAACTTTTCCTTTGGGAAAAATGGTAAGGGTTGTATCTTTATAGTATGATATTATAATGTTAAATGATTCAGTCTTCATGTATCCTGCAACATTTGATTTGTAGCTGGATTCCTGGTCAGTCATTTTGAATGGCTCTGTGGAGGTGACGTACCCTGATGGAAGAACAGAGATACTTTGCATGGGGAACAGTTTTGGTGTTTCCCCTACCATGGAAAAGGAGTATATGAAAGGAGTGATGAGAACCAAAGTGGATGACTGCCAGGTAGTGTGTCGCACTGTAATACACACAAAATCACGTACGTATAGGCATAATGCAACTCAATAGCCAGACACAGTTTTATTTTAAACTGAATACATGTAAAATTTCCAGCATGTAACCCTGTACAATAGTTGGGAAATATGGCTCCTGCATACCCACAGTCTGGGAAATTAAATTCGCTTCCTCGTTTTGGATTAGAGTTTTGTCTACATCCTTTCTCCAGAACTTGAGCTCCAGCAGCCTGTTGCATATATCCAGTGCTTCAAACTTTCCCTTAGGATCTCAAGGTCCATTAGCCATTACAGGCTCTCTTACTTCTACAGGCAATAGCCATTCTTCCTTACTCAACTCAGCTACTAGAATCTTAAAGTAATATGGGCTCTCTGTCCCATGGTTTGAGTAGAAAATCTAGTTTCAGCCCATCTGCCCTTTCAAGTCAAATGCCTTGATGTTTGCTGTAACACAAATAGCCAGATTTAAGGAGCACTTCCTGTAGCATAAAACTACTAGCCTGCTCTGGATATATGGTTGCCCTTTACTTATTCCTATCCAGGAGATAATAGCCAAACCTTGGGTGAGTTAAGGATTTTGCTTGGTCCTGATGGCTAATTAGCTTCCAGTAGATGCCATCTGAAATGGGTGTAAATGTGTGTTAATGTAGTCACCTGGTTTAGTTTGCACATTTAACTTCCAAGAAGTGCTTACATGGTTTCTTGTTTGGATAATGTTTTGCAACAAATCCAAGCTGTGGGAGTTCTGTTTCAGCTACTACTAGCTGCTAGAAATAGTAACAGTATGTAAATGAATTATGAAGAATGCAGGAGAAAATACTATCTCTGTGAATCTCATGCCTTTGTCCTAAGTACGTACATGATCATTTATCAGCTTTTCAATCAGAAGAAACAGTCATTCCCTTTCAGTTAAATACCCAAGTTCGTATAAGATGACAGTTGAATCTTGAGTATTTGCCCCAAAAAAGAGACAAAGGTATTGTCGTGGTTTAGCCCCAGTCGGCAACCGAGCACCACGCAGCCGCTCGCTCACCCTCCCCCTGCCCCGCAGTGGGGTGGGAGAGAGAATCAGAAAAAAACAAAAGTAAAACCGGTGGGTTGAGATAAAGGCAGTTTAATAGGATAGCAGAGGAAGGGAAAATAATAATGATAAAAGAATATACAAAACAAGTGATGCACAATGCAATTGCTCACCACCCACTGACCGATGCCCAGCCCGTCCCTGAGCACCGATCGCTGCCCCCTCCAGCCAACTCCCCCCAGTTTCTATACTGAGCGTGACGCCATATGGTATGGAATAGCCCTTGGGCCAGTTGGGGTCAGCTGTCCTGGCTGTACCCCCTCCCAGCTTCTTGTGCCCCTGGCAGAGCATAGGAAGCTGCAAGGTCCTAGACTGGTGTCAGCACTACTGAGCAACAACTAAAAACATCAGTGAGTTATCAGCATTGTTCTCATCCTAAATCCAAAACACAGCACTGTACCAGCTACTAGAAAGAAAATTAACTCTATCCCAGATGAAACCAGGACAGGAATAAAACTTCTAACAAGTTACAGAAGACAATTTGTAGTGTATACAGTATTTTTCTTTTCCTAAGTTGTAGTGGGTAGTCTTAACTATATTTGCATAGTGTAGGTGCTAGGAATATTCTTCAGCTATTAGTGCTTGCACTTACTTTTGGCTGAGCAGATCATTGTAGAAAATATTTTTTCCTGCTGTATTCTTTAATCCAGAAGTAATTTGTTTCTGTGTGCCCGCACTCATGCAGCTGAATAAATGTTAGTTTTCTTAATGATTGACTTTAATTTTCATTTTTCATAACTATTATTATTATTTACAGTAGCAGTAGGCAAAAAAAACCTCCAAAAGCTAGGTTTTCCGTTCAATCTCTTAACCCTTCTAAATACCACACAAAAGCTTGCATGGGAGAAAAAATACCAGCTAGGATACTGAACTTCATCTCCAGCAGAGGGGAGGTCAAAGCAGCTAAACAAAAATGGCTGATAATGCTAAATGATTTTGCTCTGATGAATCTTCATCTCCTCTAACTGCAAGATTGTAGTGGAAATACTCTGCTTGTATATTCATCTGCTTACTACAGCTGAACTGCTGGAAAGACAAATTTAGCTGACTGCAGGTTGAGAAACTACTTTATCTTTTCTGTTGATAGAGTACTTGCATCTTAAATCTAAATGCTTTTCTGAAGATTTTACCTTTTAATACTGGTGCGTGATGATTCTTTCCAGTTTGTTTGTATAGCCCAGCAAGATTATTGCCGCATCCTCAATCAAGTGGAAAAGAACATGCAGAAGGTAGAAGAGGAAGGGGAGATTGTGATGGTGAAGGAGCACAGGGAACTTGATCGCACGGGAACAAGAAAAGGTCACATTGTCATCAAGGTAAAAGCAAAAGAGGGAGTGTCCTGCAAAAGTCTGTGTTCTATAAACTTCTTAACTTGGCAAATTAGGTCCAGGGTTAGTTGAGATCTGTATTATAAAAATACATATTTGGAAATAGACAGTTAAGATTTCTAGTTTTTCTCTTTATAATTATGCACTTCAATAACTAGGTGATTTCTGTAGAAATTAATTACATAAATTGTTTACATTTCTTATCACAGTGGTTAAGCTGTTATGTTTGCTTAGCTCATCAGTCAATAGATGCCAGTATCCTTTCTAGTAAGAAAAAAAAAAAAAAAAAAAATTTATAATGCATCTTCAGTATGTTACAAGAAAACAAATTTGCATTTATTGAAAATCTGTTTTAATACCTAAGTTTTTTTTTTTTGTGGTTTTTTGTTTGTTTGTTTTGGTTTTTTTTAATAGGGAACAGCTGAAAGGTTAACAATGCATTTGGTGGAAGAGCACTCTGTGGTAGACCCAACATTTATTGAAGACTTCCTGTTGACATATCGGACCTTTCTTTCCAGCCCAATGGATGTGGGCAAGAAGTTGTTGGAGTGGTTCAATGACCCCAGCCTCAGGGATAAGGTTAAAATGCCCTGAATTACGTACCTGTTACCGTTTGCATTGACATATAAACTATTAAAAATAAAATGTGTTTTAGAGACAATGACTAAACTGAGTAAGACACAAATAGCTGGTGACATATTTTAATGGCAGAATATACGGAAAAAACTAAGAAAATAATTTTCCTTATTTTTTTGTATTTTATGTAAGTATTAATGTGCTCAACAAGGTAAATTAGCCATGTTTTACCTTGCTGTGGTTTTATAACATAACTTAGTTGCCTGCAAGTCTAGGGAAAGCTTTTTTCCAATAACCAGTATTCTTATTTAATATAATTCAATAGAATTCTATTGTGTCTCGAAATTTGAGCATACAACTAAGTTCTGTGTTTTACATACATAATACTAGTTAACTCAACTTGACAAACATCTTGTGTTAATTTATTTTTATATAAAGAGACTAGAAAATACAGCCATTGTTAAGAATCTGTTGAGCCTTACGCAGCATTAGGAAAAAGAAAAAAAACCCCAAACACAAGAAAGCAATCAAACATCCTCTTCCCTAAACAAAACTGCCATGATGGAAGAATAAGGCCCTGTATATCCAATTTTGGCACAGTGTCTGTTGAGGCTGCACTGTGCTTCACACTGTAATGCTTTTATTTCACTTGTATAAAACTTTCTCATATGTGTAAAAGCTAGTGAAAATTTCCAGATGTTTTTGCACATTTGAAACCAAGAGGATTATTATCAATAAGGTTAAAGAGAAATTTGGTTTTCAGCTTTTATTTAAATCTGGGTATTTCTTCTAGAAGTGCTAGTATATCTGTGCCTTGGAGGAAGGATCTTATGTCAGGCAGAGAGGATAGGCTTTACAGCTAATATTTTTTTAGCGTAGGCTTGTTACAGCTTCAGGACTATAATATTGGAGTTCATCTTTAAACTTACTTTTCTTGTCTTCCAATGGATAATCCCCTCTGTAAAAGCGTGAGCCAGCACAGTTGCGGGTATCGGGTCTGAAAACAGAGCAGCTCTGTTCTGCTGTCTCAATAACCAACCCTTTCTGACGTCCAGTAGCACTGACAGAAAGGCAAGAGTCAGCGAACAGCCTGGGACAAGTGGAGATAAGCAAGTGGGGAACAAGGAATCTGGAAGATTTTGGCTGTTTCGTCTTAGGGGCTGATAGGCAGTGAGGAGAGGGAAAGGGGTGAGTAGAACTTCCTGAGGATGATCTGTACTCAGTAGTAATCAGACTGGGACATTTGAGATCCAACCTTCCTGATGATTTTGCCCAGCAGCAAAATCTTTACACCTTTAATCCTCTTTTAGTGCTGTTCCTGGCTGTGACACAAGTAATGGCATTCCTCTGGAAGTCGCCATTCAACCCTTTCCAGTGCGGTGTCGTTTGGGTGTACATCAGTAAGTCCCAGCTTTGAAAGCAGCATTGATACTGAAGCTATCACTGCAGTGATTAAAAATAGATTACATGGTACAGCTTGCAACTTCCCAGCCAATTTGAAAAATCTGCAAATAGCCTAAATTTAACCTGACGTTGTCTGGATCTTCCAATGTCATCCACATTAATGAAAAACAACACAGATGTTTAACAGAAAGGAAGTTAATTTTCAATTTCAAAGGTGGAAAATATCAAGTATGTCAGAAATGCTACCCCTAGCCTACATCCCTGTGGCTGCAGCACATAGTGCTGTGCAGTTGCCTCCTGTTAGAAATCTGAACTCTCGAGGAGTTCTGAAGTACTTGTTCCGTTTGGCCATTAATTTTGGCAGTTCTTCTGAATTCAGTTGCTTTTCTTTAGTAAAAGGCAAACTACTTGGAAACTATATGTGAGGGTGGCAGGGTTTGGTTTTGGATGCCTGGTGTCAGACCTTCAGCGTAAGAGGCTGCAGAGGTTTAGATTTTGTGCAGATGCAAAGAACGGACAGGGGTTAGCTTTAGCTGATTAAAATTTGTGTGAGATTTTGTTCTTAAGCTCTTGTTTTTGAAATGTTTAGAAGTTTTCCCCTAATAACTTACTTTCCCAGCATAACAGAAGAAATGCAGCTGTATTCTTAGAGATAACTTTGACCCAACCATTTTGGATTAAGGAGCTTTTTAAAAATAGTATAAATCAATATTAATTCAAGACATCAAAACTCTCTTATTTTGTCAGGACAAGTGCTGCTGGTGTTCCAGGTCAAATCACATACCAAGATAAAATTTTATAGTGGAAGCATGTAGTTTTAAAAAATGCAGCTCTTGTTTTGTGGCTTTACCTTCACTAAGATTAATTGATAATATTCCTTTAGGGTTTTTTCCTAACAAACTGTAAAATAACCAGCTAAGATCCTTCTGCACTTGATAATCGTAATTGCTTGGGGGGAGTAGGGACGGAGAGAGAGGAGTAGTAGTAAATTGAAAGATTGACTCTAAGGGAAAGAATCGCATGTATTTGCTGTTAAAACCTCCTTCATGCTGCTCACAGTAGCTCCTTTTTCCTGCTTCTCTGAACATAAAATAGCTCTTTTACACAGGTAAATGCCTAATGAAGTTAATGGTGGCTTATCTAAAGATTTGTGAGATTCAAGAACCGATATGGAGCAGTATCAGAAGCTTTATGATCACATGCTTGAAGAATTAAGCAGATTTGGAAATGTACATGAACAGGAAATTGTTGTTATGTCAGAAATGGATCTAACTCATTGTCTTGTACCTGTGTGCTCTGTTCCCTACTCCATCAAATTTGATACAGCCAGTATTAATTTTCTAACTCATAGTATTCTTTGTGAAATACAACATACAATTGTTTGTATAAGTGAAAGCAATTTTAATAATTTGTTCTATCCTCCTGGTAAATGACTGCATATTACTAAAGTTAGGTTTGGGGGTGTATATATATATAATATTTAGGATTCCAATGGAAATTTACAGGCACCTTAAGGAGCAGTATTTTTAAAGGACTTAGCACTAGTGCTGTTCTGGGTATTCTTGGAAAATATTTATGTTAGTGATTACTTTCCAGGTTACACGGGTAGTGTTGTTGTGGGTGAACAATCACTTCAATGATNTTGTTTCCTTTCTCTTCACTAAATAAAAACAACACTACCTGTTTGTGTTTTTAGATACTGGAAGTGAATGGTCAAAACTTTGAAAACATTCAGCTGTCAAAAGCCATGGAAATCCTTAGAAATAACACTCATCTGTCTATCACTGTGAAAACCAATTTATTTGGTAAGTTTGTGTACACTTTTTGTTCTAATTTAGATGGAGTCTTAATTTTTTTTTTAATACTTTAAGATAGTTTTGTTTGAAACACTTTTGAACCATTTGAAACACATTTGTGCTAGGAAGAATAGAAAAAAGAAGCTTGCAGGTCCAGAAATACCTTAGTTCATAACCGCAGAGAAAAATTTATGAATAGGGTCTTATACGAAGTCAATTCACTCTCACAAGTGTGTGTTTCTGGATTAAGAGGAACTATTGCGACCATTTAGCTCAAACACGTGTATGTACATGTAGCATTTAGTCCTTTCTCAAGAAAGAAGTCTCTTTTGGAATTTCAGTTGATAGCAGTCTTAATCTGTCTGCTGAATTTGCTCATGGTTTTTCAGTCCATGCCTACAATGAGTATGACAAAGTTAGTAAAAACTCTTGCCAGCTAGGTGAAAACAATCTTGCTACCCTCCAAACCTATTAATTTCTCCCTTGAACAAGTACTAAAGCAGTGAAGGAGTCTTTAAGCAGCTCAGGACCTCAGTTAGCATCATAAGTAATTAATAGTTTGTGCGTTTTGTTTGATTTTTTTTTTTTTTTTACCACTGGATACTTTGATTATTTGTATAATCTAGTGNCAGTATCAGAAGCTTTATGATCACATGCTTGAAGAATTAAGCAGATTTGGAAATGTACATGAACAGGAAATTGTTGTTATGTCAGAAATGGATCTAACTCATTGTCTTGTACCTGTGTGCTCTGTTCCCTACTCCATCAAATTTGATACAGCCAGTATTAATTTTCTAACTCATAGTATTCTTTGTGAAATACAACATACAATTGTTTGTATAAGTGAAAGCAATTTTAATAATTTGTTCTATCCTCCTGGTAAATGACTGCATATTACTAAAGTTAGGTTTGGGGGTGTATATATATATAATATTTAGGATTCCAATGGAAATTTACAGGCACCTTAAGGAGCAGTATTTTTAAAGGACTTAGCACTAGTGCTGTTCTGGGTATTCTTGGAAAATATTTATGTTAGTGATTACTTTCCAGGTTACACGGGTAGTGTTGTTGTGGGTGAACAATCACTTCAATGATTTTGAAGGAGATCCTGCTATGACTCGATTTCTGGAGGAATTTGAGAACAATTTGGAGAGGGAGGTAAGAGTAAGGGTTTTTACTGATGATTTGGGATGGCAGGGAGTAGCCAGGCTGTTGTTATATATAATTCATATTTTTCTCTTGTAGAAAATGGGTGGACATTTGAGGNTAAAGCTAAACGAAGATTAATAACCCTAACAAAGCCATCTCGAGAAGCCCCTTTGCCTTTTATCTTGCTGGGAGGGTCAGAAAAGGGATTTGGAATCTTTGTTGACAGTGTAGATTTTGGTAGTAAAGCTACGGAAGCAGGCTTGAAACGNATTAAGAGGAACTATTGCGACCATTTAGCTCAAACACGTGTATGTACATGTAGCATTTAGTCCTTTCTCAAGAAAGAAGTCTCTTTTGGAATTTCAGTTGATAGCAGTCTTAATCTGTCTGCTGAATTTGCTCATGGTTTTTCAGTCCATGCCTACAATGAGTATGACAAAGTTAGTAAAAACTCTTGCCAGCTAGGTGAAAACAATCTTGCTACCCTCCAAACCTATTAATTTCTCCCTTGAACAAGTACTAAAGCAGTGAAGGAGTCTTTAAGCAGCTCAGGACCTCAGTTAGCATCATAAGTAATTAATAGTTTGTGCGTTTTGTTTGATTTTTTTTTTTTTTTACCACTGGATACTTTGATTATTTGTATAATCTAGTGATGTGTTCCCCAAGTATCTCTTTCAGGATCAAGTTCTTCATCACAAATAAGTAGGGCAGAATATTACCACAGGATGTCACTGTACTAAATGCTGATTAAATATGCTTAGGCTGTATCCAGAAGTCATTTGTCAAATCTATTTCCTGGGTTTTTTTTCTTTTGCCTTGCAGTAATGATTCTAATATTTCAATTGTTTCTAATAATTAAGCCATTTCTTAATATATCTGTATATGCTTGTTTAGAAGTATGTGCTTGGTTTTCTATGTGTAAGTTCTGTGTAACCGTCCTTCACATGCTAGGTTTTTGGATCTCATGTGTTGCTTTAGTATGTTTAAGATTAAACCCAACTTTTTCATTTCTTCAGAAGCTGTGTTTTTCTAAGTTTTTAATCTCATGTCACTCCACTGCAAATGCTGAAATCACGTCACAGTAGAGTCTCAGAAGTTACTTTCTGTGTATCGCACGCAGTATTCCTCATCAATAAATCTCAAAAGGAGAGTTTCCTTTTTTTTAACAGCATCTTCTTATCCATATCTAATTTGTCTCTCCAGCCCCCAGCTCCTATCTGATGATGCAATTATTGGCTCGGACCACTCTCCTCCACTTTTCTTTGTGTGTCTTATTTGAAGTTTTTGAAGTCTCTTGGTGATTTGTTGTGTACCTCTGGGGATAAGGATGAATATTAAGGACAAAATTAATATGTAAGAGTAAAACCTAGCCCCTAATACTCGTCCTTAACTGGTTGCCCTCGTTACCACTTTTTCTACAATTCCTTGGTTTTAACTATGAGTTTTCATTTATTATTACAAGTCAACTCATCGCATGATTTTTCCATTTATATATGGAGACTTCCTCTCACACTCAGAATATGTGACTTGATCTCCATATCAGTTTTGTTTGATGTATTTAAATAAATCAGCATTTGTGTGATTCTAAAAGTTGCAGTAGAAGAACTGATTGACAAATTCATCATGTATTTCAGCCTCAGAGATGACTCTTTACTAGGGAGCAGAGGAAGCCCGAGAGGGTGTTTTTTGTATATCTGGCAGATGGATGCCATAGCCCTGTCAAACACCCAAGGCGTCTCAGTAGTCACCTACTTTCTTCTATTTATGACTTTGTTGCAGTTTTCTCTGATTTCTGATTTTTTTGATCCTGTTGCTAATAATTTCTTGTCTGTCTCAGAGCCTTTGTTGCTGGCTATCTGTTTAAAACCTTCCTCCTCAGTTGATAGTATTCCTATCTCATTTTTGTCCGGTGTGCTGTTTTTATGCTACTATTCTGCAGAGGCTGGTGTCCTTAGGTTGAAAAGTCAGAGTTCTTCTGTTGACACCATCCGTGCAACTATGTGATCACTGAATGTATTTCTATTGTGAGCTGAGCCAATTTGCCAGTTTTTCTGATTCATACTACAAAAGATGAATGTCTCTTGTAAAAATTGTTTAAAGTCTTACATCTAAAATTAATTTAATACTTGAATTGATAGAATATCTTGATCAGTTTTTTGTAATGATTAATTTTAAACTGGTTTGGTGCACAGAGCTTTCTTTTACATTTTTGTTCTCTTTCTTTCCTCACTTTTCCTGTCTTGTGCAGTTTTTAAAGAACTCTTAACACGGTTGTCAGAGGAAAAAAGAAATGGTGCTCCCCACCTGCCTAAAATTGGTGATATTAAAAAGGCGAGTCGTTATTCCATCCCAGACCTTGCCGTTGATGTGGAGCAGGTAATAGGATTAGAAAAAGTAAATAAGAAAAGTAAAGCCAACACAGTTGGGGGAAGAAATAAATTAAAGAAGATACTTGACAAGACTCGAATCAGTATTCTGCCTCAGAAACCATACAAGTGAGTTTTTTATTTCCTTTTAAATATTTATTTGTGTTAAATTTTAATAATTTCTCATGATACTTATAATGTCATGATTTTTTTTATTAATGTAGACCATGCTTATATATGAAAAAAAATACTAGAAAATACTAGTCTGAATATTTAAATGATCATAGACTACTAACCATGCAGCTCCTGACATCAATATGGACGCATTTTATTACTTACAGACTAAGCGATAGCACAAATACTTTTTCATGTAATTTACTGTTTTAAGAGGACTGTTAACTGGAAGCGTCCCAGGCAATTAATTTCAGAATAATTCTACAAGCAGGTTTGCTTGCAAGTGTTCATAGAGGCAATGATTTCAATTTATCCACATTCCAGTGGTCTATAAGAATTTCTGCATACTGCCATAAGGGAAGATAGATGTAAAAATTTAACTTGGGTTCTTGGATAGAATTGAGAGGTTTTTTTAATGAAAGTTAAATATGGTATCTGATATCTTTTATTCTATGAACACTTTTTAGAAATAGAGTTCTGATAAGGATTGTTGAAAACAATAGAAGAATGAGTTTTATATGATGTTATGGGAATCTGGTTCTTGGCCAAGACAGATGGCACTGATGGGAAAAATGAATTGTAGAGGGTGGTTGATGTGTAATCAGTGTTTTCTCTTGCATTTTTCTTTTCTGTGTCCCATTGAGGAAGAAACCTATTCTATGTTAATTTATGAAAAAGACAGTTTTGCTGAAAATCTAGGATTTTTTTCTGCTATTAATTTAATTAAAACTTTTTTTTAATGTTAGGTATTTTCTACTAAATGAGTACTGTTCTGAAACATTATAAATAGAATGTTAGTAATGTAAAAATTAAATGAACATAAATTATTATATCCAAATAATAGATATTTCTTAAATTGACGCGATACATTTCAGTAGAGAAGAATCTGTAAATCCTCTTTTTATGTTGTTTGTCTTTAGAATGTTTTATTTTATTTTACCAGTCTTGTATGTTTGTTCCTTTGATAAGCCATACGTTAGGCATGATTTTTTGCATTGTTCACCATTGTTCGCAGCTTTTGCATAAATTTTTTTTGTTGGTTTTCTTTTTTTCTTGGATTCCTTTCATTTTTGCACTTTTTCCATGCAGGGACCTCTTTGGGTAAGACTCAGAAAAACAGTACACTTGACCTATTTTCTTTTCCTTTTGCTAGCTTTACTTCGTGTGTTAAATATAGCAATGTGTCTGCAAAGCCTGTTGACATTCAGTTGTTTTTGGCTGCATGGTTTCTGCATAGAGATATGTAGCTGTAGACTTTCCTGTTTGTGCTTTTTTCCCCTCTTGTGTAGAAACTTCTATCTCATTTTTCCTAATAATTAATGGTATTGCATATATTAAGGGACTTTACTTATTCTCACGTGTTTTTAAATACCAAAAATCAAGAGGGATGAAAAAGCTGATTTACCTATTAATTAGAGTAGGTATTTAAAGACTTGGGGAATCAGCTAGCTTAGGAGGTGAAACTGTCCATCTTTTTTTTGAGCGTGAATACTGCAGAGGTCTCCAGTGCTTCCAGAATGTGTCCAGACAAAACCAATCTTTAAACTAGAACGAGATCACTCATACAGGGAGCTTGTCTGCTTCGTGAGACATTAAATCAGTGTCAACGACGAATCAGTTTGAGCAGGAGATAATGCCTTCCCTCAGTCATGCTTTTTAGTCCAATAATGTCAAGTAACTTCCCGAACTGAGCAAACGGCACCGTTTCCTCTGCACCTACTGGGAAGCCTTCTCTACGCCAGCTATGAGGCATCTCTTGAAGCGTGCCGCTGGCAGCAGCCTCCACTCGAGCTCTTTGCTTTCTTTACTCTTCTAATCCAGAGTGGTTTTGTGGTCTGTAGGCTCGATGGCTGCAATTAAGGATTAAACACAACCCCCACCTCCATCTCTAGCAAAGCTCTGCCTGGTCCATAGTTCAGCATCCCAGACAAGAAGGCAGCCCCCTTCTCTTCTCTCTCTATTTGCAGCCCTGCAGTGGGATGTATGATACACTGTATTTTGAAGGAAGAAGCATTCAGACAGCTCTGCCATTCTATTATCTGTCTACCCTGTTTGTCATTCAGCTGGCAAGTTATTTCTTAGTTAATGCTATCTCCCTGCGTGGCAAATGCATACAGAAAGCAATAGAAATACCTTTCCTTTAAAAACACAATCTCCTTTCACCAGCATAATAAAACATTTTACTGAACGGCAGGGGCAGTTGATCTTCATGGGAGCTGGACTTTTCTAGTGTTGCTATTTATATTGGAAATTTCTGGGGTTCATTTCCTGTTTGCATAAGTTAGAACTCGGATTCTGATTTAAGTTTTAAAAACAGAGTAAACTGAGTGTAAGGTAAATACTTTCTAAATTAGTATATGAATACTTAGAATCAAGAATTTTAGAAACATTACTTCTACTTTTTTTAAAACCTAACATTTGTCAGTTGATCCACTTCACAGAAGCTGCTTCGGTCATGACACACAGGATAGGTATAAGATTATATAAAAGTGACAAACTGCAAAAGGAATACATAATGCAAGTGAAACTATTAATATAAGGGGGAGGGTCACATTCTCTCCATTTGATTTGAATTCAGAAAAAATACTGGTGTTGGCACATTTATGAAATATGCTATATAGCTGTTTAGAACCACCAGAAAGCATTTTGAGATTCGGGGGCTTTGGGATTTTTTGTTTACTTGCCTTTTACTTGTGTGTGTTGTGGAGTGGTTCCTACCTGAAAGACAAGACAATGGATCGCTGGGAATGCTTTTAGTTGTAGTGAAAGACTTACTTGGTTGTGGCTTAGCATAAAAGTGCTGTGTGCCGAGTTGATCATCACTGCTTGTCACAGCATTTTGTGCTTTATGGGGAAGTACAAAAATACAGATGTTCAGATTCAGCTTAACTTCTGATTAAGAGAGAATCCAAGAACTTTTTTTCAGTGGACTTGAGTGTTTCTGTTGCTCTCATGACTTGGGGTTTTGTTGTGGCTTAACCCCAGTTGCCAACTAAGCACCATATAGAATTGGGGTGGGGGAGTAAAACCCATAGTTTGAGATAAAGGCAGTTTAATAGGATAGCAGAGGAAGGGAAAATAATAATAATAATGATGATGATGATAAAAGAATATACAAAGCAAGTGATGCACAATACAATTGCTTACCACCTGCTGACCGATGCCCAGCCCGTCCTCGAGCAGCGATCGCTGCCCCCTCCAGCCAACTCGTCTGAATTTATCTACTGAGCATGACACCATATGGTATGGAATAGTTCTGTGGCCAGTTGGGGTCAGCTGTCCTGCCTCTGCTCCCTCCCAGCTTCTTCTGTCCCTGGCAGAGCAGGGGAAGCTGAAAAGTCCTTGACTAGTGTAAGCACTACTGAGCAACAACTAAAAACGTCAGTGAGTTATCAGCATTATTCTCATCCTAAATCCAAAACACAGCACTATACCAGCTACTTAGAAAGAAAATTAACTCTATCCCAGCTGAAACCAGGACAGGAATAAAACTTCATAAAATATTTTGTTAAGACAGAGTTATTTTGTTTTTTAAAAACAAAACAATGAGAAAACCCAAACACATCATACACAGATACCAGTCTAACCTTTTTTGAGTTTCATTGCCTTCTAAAAAGCAGTTGCTGTGTCCATGTAACTAAAATTACATACATCTTATTACATGCATCTTAAATGCCCAGAGACACTGTCCTAGCTTCCCAGAGTACTGTTCAATTCATAGCACTTAAAGAAGTGGTACAAGAGTGTACTGGGTAAAATAATTCATTGGTAAGCACAAAAGGATGCTTGTGCTGTAACAGCTCAACAGGGATAATTATCAGGCCCTTAATGACTTCTGTTTAGGTTTTCTGAGGATGGATAGAAACTAGACAAAAGCTTAAGTGCCCCAAATTAGGGTACAAATGGTCATTTGTGTTGCATCATTTAATTTAGTAGCTTGACGTTTTAAGTTCCCAATGAAATCTGAGTTCTAGCTTATGCTTTATTTACATGTGTAGATACAGATTTAGATGTGCTTGGCTTTTAAAAAGGCTTTGCCTATTGTAGCTAAACTTTTAATTATTTTAATTTTCGATAATGGCTGCTATTCAACATTTTACACCCTCAGAATATTTTATTAAGGATTTGCATCTATATATTAATAGAAAAGTTCAATGGCTAACTCCAGCTCTACATCCTGTAGCAGTTGTTCTGCTTCACGTGTTTACTATGAACTCAAATGCAATAAGAAATTAGTGCCTACTATAATATGATGATAGCTCTGTCTGATACATATAGCACTACTGACCTCCTTTGGGACCCTGCCTGTCACAATTTAATAGGCAAAATCCTTCACCTTTATCACAGAATACTTTATTTACAACTGCCAGGTGCTTTGGAGGGAATACTGATAGCACCCAAGTGTGGATGTGTACCGTAGCCTTTTCAGTTAGCCAGCATCACTTCAGTCACATTCAGTGAGGAGAAACTCAGAGAAGGTGATGCAGAGTAGGAAAATGGATGATCTCAATGATCTTCTCTTACCTGTCTGTTGGAAGATCTTGGATTGTATGGCTACAATATGTCCTGAAGTACAGTTGCAAATCCTACCTGTGATGGGGTGAAAGATCTGTAGCATTCAGGTGTTATAAAAGAGCACTGTGGGGACAGCAGTGTTAGTCAAAGTCTGGGTGATGGAGTGGTGCAAGAATGAGGAGGTATGTACCGCCTTTTGTATAAAGATCTTTGCCGCTGTGAGAAATTGTTGAAAAATAATGAGTCTAGCAGCTCCTCAGAGCTTGGTGGTGAACGTGAGGATCTTCTGGCAATGTGAGCAGGCAGTTCTAATTGCTTTGGACATTTGGATGCTGTTGACAAAGGTAGACAGCAAGCACTGTTGTCTGGAGAATTTTAACTTCTAAATAGTGATTACTGTACTAACAATTGTAAGTGTGAAAACGTAGTGATACAGGTATCCCTGCATCCCTCTAGTATAGCCCAAGCTCTGAGAGTCTATAAGTCCTGATTTTATTTCTTTCTGGACGCAGTGACATTGGAATTGGCCAGTCTCAGGATGACAGCATTGTGGGACTGAGGCAAACGAAGCACATTCCTCCTGCTTTACCTGTCAGCGGAACCCTGTCATCCAGTAATCCCGATCTATTGCAGTCTCATCACCGCATCTTAGATTTCAATACTACTCCAGGTAAGCGTCCTTTTTTATTGTTGTTTTTGACCTTATAATTTCCGTTCATCAATCTCTTCCCCGCCCCGGACTTCCAGAGTCTGAAGATGCATGTGAGTTTTTATTAACTGTATGCTGTCACCTGCAGATTAGCCACATATTAACGCGTTAGGACTTACTACATTTGCTCCAGGATACTTTACCGCAATGTATTAGATGCCTGTTCTTCAAGTGTGTTGCATACAGAGTGCTTCTTACTGATTGAATGCTTTTGGCCAGTGAAAACTTTTTTGTTTGGTATTTTGTAATTTGCCCTGATAGACAGGTCTTTACAAGACTACAGTATTTGCAAATAGCAGAGTAGATCATTAGCTTACAATAAAGTGAAAGGGCATTGGATTGGGATACAGGACATGCGTTTCAGTCTTTTTCTGAACAGACGTTACAATCTTGTACTACATCTGTAAGGGACAGAGTTTTAACGCTCCCTGTTAACCACCCTGCCCTGCAGCTGTATGCTAACTTCTTCATATATAAAGTGATTGAAAATCCTATTCTGAAATAGATGAAAAATGAACACATTTAGCAGAGGGGAACAAAGCATGGGGGCAAGTGAGGGAGAAGAAGGGGGAGAATATGAGAAACTTGAGAGCTTTATCTTATGAGAAGGGTTTAGCTGGAGCTCCTGGCGGGGCTGGGATTTGGGCTTTTATCTGGCTGCAGGAAGATTCTTAGCAGGAAATCTTCTCTAAGTATCCAAATCGTTGCTATTAAAGCGTAGCTGCTGGAGGAGGATATGGTGATGGTAGCTGTGCAGACTTTTGGTAATTTTAGCCTAATCTCTAGAGTATTTCTCAAAAGTAGAACTGAAAATTAACTGCTTTCCTAAGCCTGAGGGATTTCATACCTTACCTAAAGGGACAGTGCTTATACATGAGCCTACATACTAGTCAAGTTGGTGCAATCATTGCACTTGAAACTGTGATACTGAGCATCACTTCATCTCAGTTTTTTTAGGGCTAGAGAAGACTACACGAAGGTGGTGTGTGATTTTTGTCCCAGTGTCTAAGATTGCTCCTGAGAGAGTGGGAAGACTGGTATTTTTCTTGTATTTTTATCTAATGACTTGTGTCCAACTCTTTGAAGATATTCTTTATCAACAAGAGCCAAACTTTTCATCAGCACTTGATCCATAAATGGGTAAAGATTCTAACCTCCAGCTTGCCATTTACCTAGGCCAGACAGTTCTAGGTAATTAACGTGCCCCTAATGCCAAGCACAGCAACTTCCAGAGCTGTGGGCATCACTGTCTCACACAGCTCAAACAAACTCCATTAACTGACAAGGAAACCCATTACAGGTCTGAGGAATCTTCAATCACAGATAGAGTTTGGAGAAGTTTAATAAATGAATAATGTTCTACTGTTTGCCTTTTGCTTTGAGGAAAGGAGATAAATAATGATGTACTGCCATTGCTTCACTGTACAGCAGCTTTTCCATTGTCTTTATAGAAGATGTATTAAGTAGTTAGTACTTTCTCATTTTTTTTAAAAAAAGCTCTTTTTTTATTTTTCTTTAAAATTTGCCCTGATGTCCACATACTGAATATTTTTTAAAGTAATATGCAGGTATAATTTTTCCATGTGTGGGAAGGAAGGGAAAGGAGGACTGGAATAAAAAACATATGCCTTAAGGGCTTTAAAGGTGGTTGCATTGTAGATAGAAGGGTTGAATTATACCTCTGTATACTTTAAGACTTGGAAAAAATTAAAGCCTGCATTTTTAATTTATTTTATTACTTTGGACTAAATTAAAGATGGAGATGGAGGCAGCTTGCAAGAAATTGAATGCACTGGAGAAGAAAGAGAAAAGCAGTAGAACAGTCATCCTTTGAGGCTTTGGGGAATATCCCTCAGGAGGGAGGAAAAAAAAACAAACAACTTGCTGTTTTGGAAGGGTAGTTTTTGAGGAGAAAATGAGAACAGCTTGAAATCTGTGAGGAGTCATTCTAGTTTCTCTTCTGATTTGCTTGGGCTTTTTCAAATATACTTTTTAAGGCTTATTTTTAAATGTTCAAATAGTCAATAACACTTTGATTTCTCTTCTCTTGGGCTGTCTTTGCTATTTGATTGGAAGTCAAAATAATGTAGTAATGATGAGCTGCCAGTCACTCGTACTTTTTTTTCCCGCTCACACAACCTTTCTAAGGGGCTGGATTCCTATCATATAGCATAGCATTCTCCAGCCTGCCACTCCAGTTTCCTTTTTTGAAATGGAGTGAAGGGGTGTGATTACAGTTCTTTTCAAGTGCTGTTTTATTTAAAAATTATTGTGCTGAATTACTTGCTACCATTGCTACAGCTGTAATCATTTCAATTGCTGACAGACTTCTCTGTATTCTGTGTAGCGCTTTTGCTACCAGCTCTGATAGGTATGCAGCCTGAGAAATTGGATGGTAAAATACAGTGCAAAGATGATACTTTTCTATTTGCTGTTCTGTGCATTTCTTTATATTGACTTCAGTGATCCAGCAGAGCAGGTTATTTTCTCCTTCCGCAAACCACTTGTTTCTTGGGAATGTTAAGTGAATTCCCACCTTGGTATTGTTTACAGTAGCTTCTCATCTTCATAGTGTTTCTTTGAGTGGCAAGTGTTTCTGTAACAGCAAGAGGCAAAAAGAACTAGAGAGTGGTCTGTTTTTTAATAATGTCTGTGAAAGGCTGTGTCATTGGCATCTGCCTTCCTCAAGTTGTCAAAAAAAACGTAGAAATTATTTTGGGCACTGCTCTTTATCCCTCCTCAACTAATTACTGAAGGAAGACAAGGCAATATAGAGTTGGTGATAAAAGGCAAAACTGGCTTGCTAGTTATAAGGTATTTGTACATTTGACTCAAATTCTTAGGGCTAAAAACTGGCCTGTACTGATACCTGTTTTGTGTAACTGATGATGTAATCACTCAATTCTAGTGTGTTTCAGTATTAGTGCTTCTCAAGCTGCAAAAATACTACTGTGAGCTTAAAAGTTGTGGGCTTAGTTGCATGAAATTTGTGAACTAATATATTTAAGGCTAAGGAGCCTTTGTGGCATGTAAACCAACTCTTATCAGAGAGATTTATCTTCATGCTTTCCAAATGATTATTTTGGAGACATGAAGCAGCAGTGGGAAGATGTTAATTTTTTGTTCTTTTGTCACAAGATTTCTGTTGCTGAATAGATCTTCTGTAGTAACTTGAACACACTTTATGCACATTCTGCTCTTGTCAAAAAATATTGTGGTTGTATCAAAGTGGATGTTTTCATCTGGTAGCTGTTTTTTCAATTTTTTTTTTAATAATCATTTTTTGGCTCTAGATTCAGAAGGCTTTATATTATTATTTATTTGCTTAATCATATGACCTTCATGATAAAAAAAAAAGAAAATATTTTTTTCTAAAAAATCTTCATTAAAGAAATAATAATGACCAGATGTCATGTCACACAAAACTAGAAAAGGTTATCTGTACAAAAGGGAAGAAATTAAGTTAATTGAAAGTACTTCTCAGTTAAAAAAATCAGGTGGTGGATAGCTGTACAATTTTAGCTTTTTTATTATTTTTATAATACAATGGTAACAGTCAAGCTTCAGTTGATTAATGGGTCTAGATTTCAATACATTAATGGAAATAGGGAAATACATATTTTGACTTTGGGTCAAAATATATGATTTGCAACACTTGGAGTTAGGCTGGTAATTTTCCAAATTTTCTAAAAACAGCTGCCTTGTAGGTGTTCACTGTAAGTTTTCTGTTATCAGTCACTTGAAATAATAATGTATTTAGAACTTGAATATATGTGAAGTGTCTTTCTGTTTCTGGCTGCTTCAGTTCTTAATTACTAAAACATTGGCACAGAGAAATAAAGAGCAAATTTTCAGTCTGTTACTTATGCATTGATTTAAATGTGTCAAGGATAGAGTATTTTTTGTTATTGAGTACTTGGATGCGTTAATACTGCTGCAGTTTATTTATACATGCATGCTGCCCATTATACATGCATCTTCCTGGCTACTTACATGTTCATGTCTTTCCTTTGTGTGTGGCACTATGGTTGAGCGTCAGACTTAGGTGAATGAGTCTGTTTGCTTAAAAACATCGTTACAAAGATTGACACTCCTATCACCTAATTTGCTTAAACTTCTTATATCTCAGTGTATAGGGTAATGTTGTTGAGTGTCCTTGATTTTTATCAGATTTAAATGGAATTTTCCGGGACTCAACACCTGTGAAACTCAGACTGCTCATTAGTTTGCCCAGACTTTGGATATGGTAACATTTTTGTGGCTTGCCCTATTGATAGCCTAACTAACTTCTTTTCCTGGTTGTTAATAGAACGAGTCTGTCATTAAAACAAAACAAACCCCACAAAACCCCAGCTGCTTTATAAAAAGGAGAGAGGTGAAACAATGATAGTGAAGTAAAAACTGACAGCACTAGTAATTAGACTCAATGTAGCTGATATTCTTTCTTTTCTTATACCTTTTTTTTTTAAACTAAATCGCATACCTTGCTTGTAATTTTTTTTCCAGATTTACCAGATCAAGTTCTGAGGGTTTTCAAGGCAGATCAGCAAAGTCGCTACATCATGATCAGTAAGGACACAACAGCAAAAGAAGTGGTCATCCAGGCTATCAGGGAATTTGCTCTCACTGCAACCCCTGATGCATATTCACTATGCGAAGTGTCTGTCACACCTGAGGGTGTAATCAAGCAAAGGAGGCTTCCTGATCAGTTATCCAAGCTTGCTGACAGGATACAGCTGAGTGGCAGGTGAGATTGGAGACTGTGAGCTAAAGCTGATGATGCCAGCTTGTTAAGTCAAAATCCTGTTCATAGGACCATTATTTAATTATTAATGTTCTGTTTCTTTACAAGACATTCCTCCTTACGCAACTTCTGATTAATATCTAGGTCTGGTGAAATTCAGTTTATTCTATGATTCCAACTGGATTACTGTGACTTTCACTAATATTTGAGTATATCATATCTAGTGTCTTTTTTTTAATTTTGTTTTTACAGGTATTACCTGAAGAACAACATGGAAACAGAAACTCTTTGTTCAGATGAAGATGCTCAAGAGTTACTAAGGGAAAGTCAAATTTCCCTACTACAGCTCAGTACTGTTGAGGTGGCTACCCAGCTCTCCATGAGAAACTTTGAGCTATTCCGTAATATCGAACCTACAGAATATATAGATGACTTGTTTAAACTCAAATCAAAAACAGGTTGCACTAATCTAAAAAAGTTTGAAGAGGTGATAAATCAAGAAACGTTCTGGGTGGCTTCTGAGATTCTAAGAGAAACCAACCAGCTGAAAAGGATGAAGATTATTAAGCATTTCATTAAGATAGCACTACACTGCAGAGAATGCAAGAACTTCAACTCGATGTTTGCCATCATTAGGTATTTCCCCTTAATAATTTTACTTCTAAGTAAAAAGCAGTGTCTGTCTTAAGTTAGTCTAAAAAAAAAAAAGGTATTAAACAGAGTAAACCAATTAATACTGCTAACATCAACATTTGGCACTCCAGTAAGGAGTGCAGTTTCCCGTAATCTGAACTTGACATTGAAATGTTTGCTGAAATATTATTTGGAATGCTACTATTACATACTTATTGCTCAAGACAGTGAGATAAGAATCTCATTGGTGAACATGGCACTAGAGAAGCTACTGCACTTCTTTAAAGACAAAGACCAAAAGAAACAGCAGTTATATGAAGAAAAATTATAACACTGTCATAAATAAATGGGTTAATTTCCCAAAGGGAGCTCATCATTTTATACATAGTTCCCAGTATCTTGAATTCATTGAGCCATCATGCATTGCCTTTGGTTTTCTTTGTATCAGCAGTTTATTGGACAGAACTCTGATAATAGTCAATAGCAGACTATGATGCCATATAATAAAGCTGTAAGTAAAAATCTTTTAATAAGAATTAAAAAAGTACTGAAAATCTCAACTGACAATCTCACAGAAAGCCTTTCTTAGTTTTGGAATGGAAAGGAGGAGAGGAAACTCCAATGTGTGTGTTTATACCCATTTTTTAAAACATTCACGTTTCCTTTGGAGTCTCCCAAGTTAGGCAGAACGAACCTAACAAAAAAAACCAAACCCCTAAATATTGTGTCTTATTAGAAAGCTTGAGTAAGTTGCATTAAAATGGCAATTTTATCTCTGTCTTTGGCAAGAGCCCTTGTCACATTCAATCAACAGATTGGATTTGGCACTTTTTCGGAAGATCACTGGTTTTGAATACAGTTCAATCAAATATGGCAAGCTCCGAAGTCAAGGATCCATGCTGATAATCAGTCAGCATCTCTGAGACATAAAAATCTTGAGATTTAGCTCAGCTATTTCAGCTGATCTCAATGAGAAATAAAAGCAGCCTGCCTGCTTGCAAAAATTTGAGTGCAGGATAGATTCTAGATACCAAACTTGCCCATAGGTAGAGATGAATAGCGAGACAGGCATTGCCTTTAAGGGGGGGAAAAATATTTTTTATAGCAGCTACAGCTTAGGAATAACTTCAAATATGTAGAGTCTGTTATAACAATTTGCTCTAGACACAACAGAGAGATGGATTATTGCAGCAAGAAGGTGGGTTGCTACGCTGTCACCACCTAAACATTATGTAGGTGGAAGATGGCTTTTCCTCCAGTCTAGTAGTCTGGAAATAAGTGGTGATCCTGAGGTACACCTAGATTATGATATTGTTATCATCATTGTTATCAACTTTGGGCACTGTTCCAAAGTAATAAAAATAAGTACATACTCTCTATAAGGTTTAATTACTCATCCAAGTGTCATCTGTTTATGGTTACATCATGCAGATAGCTCCAGCTATTATAGATTTTATAAAAATGATCTTAATTGTTTTGTGTTACACACTAACAAAAGGAAGTTTTCACTTTCTATTACTTTACTGACATTGTTGTGCTATGCTATTCTGGCTGTATGGTATTTCTCCCATAGAAATTTTAATGTGGTCTTTTCTAGGATTTTTTGTTTCTTTCTGTTGTTCTTGAACTTTTTTTACACTTTGTTTGTTTGTTTCAAGTGGCCTGAATTTGGCACCAGTTGCAAGGCTCCGAACTACTTGGGAAAAACTTCCAAGCAAGTATGAAAAACTGTTTCAAGATCTACAGGACTTGTTTGATCCATCTAGGAATATGGCAAAATATCGTAATGTCCTTAACAGCCAAAACCTACAGCCTCCCATTATCCCCCTGTTTCCTGTTATCAAAAAAGACCTTACATTCCTTCATGAAGGTAAAAGCAGAAGCACATCATCTTTTGCCAGCTAAGGAAAACTAACTTTGTTACCTAATAACTGATGTTGTTAATTGTTGATTGTAGGAAATGATTCAAAAGTGGAGGGCTTGGTCAATTTTGAGAAGCTGAGAATGATTGCGAAGGAGATACGCCATGTTGGTCGCATGGCGTCTGTGAACATGGATCCTGCTTTAATGTTTAGAACGAGGTAGGTGTGCTGTATTAGGCAGAGCTTTTCCCAGCTGAGAGAAGGCTAGGTGTTGGTGAGAGATGCTTTTCAAGTGCCCCTTGTATTGGAGCAATATGCATTTCTTGTTTGTTGTTAACAATTTACCAAAATTATGTGGTGTTCTAAAACTGGAGTAATCATTACCTTATGTGTTTATCAGTATATATTGAAATTTTTTATATTATTCCTTAGCTGCCAGTTACTTCATAAAAATGATATTCCATCAGTGGGAGGGAGGGGGAGATACAGTCTTGAACACATATGTATTAGTCTGTTTGAAACTTTGATGTGTGCCAGCCTTATCGTTTTGATTTAGTAGAAGTGGGAATGTATCTGAAACAGCGTAAGCTAGTAGTGTTAGAAAACGTGGAGTGAATGCTCTTTGGCTTCACATTAGACCAGCTTATTGCATACTCTTTTTCTTAATTGGAGCTAGAAGAGTTTGTAATATCTGACTATGCCCGAGTCAAGGCTCTCTTTAATGTTTGTGGGCTTCCAGAACCGCTTGTCCTGAGGTCTGGTCTTTTTCTTTCTGAGCTTGTGATCTTTCTCTGTCTCTTCTTAAACCCATGCTTTACTCTTCCTGGCTCTCACTTGCAGGAAGAAGAAATGGAGGAGTTTGGGGTAAGTGGTTGGAGACAACGCACACAGACATTCATTCTTCCCTTACCATTTGCATTGTTTCCTACTTGCTATCTTTAATTTTCTGGTGCTTTGACAATTTTTTCTTCTGTTAACCCTTTTTTACTGACAATCCATTTTAAGCCAGGAGTGCTTTTGCTTTTGAGGTTAAAACACAAAAGTTGTAAATTATTTATAAGTGGTTGTAGATAGGAGTGGGGTGGTGTTCTCCCCTACCTCCAACTTAAATTGCCAAAGGAAGTGACTTTCAGTAAAACAGAAATTGCAAAATGGCAAGGTTGCAACAGCTCAAAATTGCTGTTAGCTTTCTTATGCCTAATAAGCAATTATCACAATCAAATACAAAAGTTAAGACTTATAGTATCTACTAAACTAACTTATTTTCATATTACAATTCAGCCATCATTTTTACTCTTAACAATACAGGAACAATGCATAGCTTTCATATAGACATACATACATTGAAATGTGCATGTCATTTATTTCATCGTGAACTAGCTGATCATTTTATTTAACAAAAAGCTGTCTTCAGCCTAGCAAGTTACAAGGAAGTTCTATTCTGTAAAACTGAGCTGTTCGTTTTGTATATGGTCTGATTTAAAAAGTATTTAGAGAGCTTTCAAAATGTCTTCTGTATATGTATTTAAATTTGAACCTCAACTATAGTCTTCTGTCAGCATTGCCTTATTGCATGAGCTTTTCCTAATGCTCCAATCTTCTCAGTAGCTGGCATATGTGAGAGAGCTAGCTTGAATGCTTTTCTCTATGTGTGAAGTGATATTGCCTAGTTAGCGCAGAACAGGTTAAAATATTTGTGTAATTAAAATAGTGCCTGTAACCAAGTAAAAAGTTTTCCTGACCCTCATCTTTCTATCTGTTATAGCTGTTTGACTTACTGGAATGAGGCATGTAAGCTTTGACCGTAGACTGACATTCATGCAATCTTTTGCACGTTTCATGTTTATCAAGTGATACAGTGTTGGACTAAGTCATACTTTTCCCCTCTTTCCTCCTCCTCCTGCCCACCCTTCACTCCAGGTCTCTCAGCCAGGGCAGTACAAATGCAGCCGTGCTGGATGTCGCGCAAACAGGGGGTCATAAAAAGCGGGTGCGTCGCAGCTCCTTCCTTAATGCTAAAAAACTGTATGAAGATGCTCAGATGGCACGGAAAGTAAAGCAGTATCTCTCAAACTTGGATCTGGAAATGGATGAAGAGAGCCTCCAGACACTGTCTCTGCAGTGTGAGCCAGCCACCAACACATGTGAGTATTGTCATTTGCTATGGATTTCAAGGAAATTCTTAAATATACGTCTGTTTTTTTTCTCCAAGGAAGTAATTAGGAACAGTAACTGGATAATGAGGTGGAAAATGATGTGTCTAGTCATTTCCATGTCTACATCATAGATGTACTGAACATCTATGAATCTTAAGGAACTCATCTTGCAGATTAACAATATAGAGACATAGCATTTATACAGGACATAAGGCTTTCAGATGATGTCATGCTGAAGTGCACAAGAGCCCTTTAGATTTGTCCAAAAGTTTCTCTACAGTTCTGATGTGCTCAGGCTATTGATGTGAATAGGGTTGGTCATCCTGGATATCTCTGCCTTGAGCAGGAAAAGGGGACTTCCTTATGTCCAAGAGTTTCAGAGACACCCGGAGGACTGTATCTGGCTGCAGCAGAGGGAGACCTTTTCATTTTGATTTGAGGGAAGGCTGTATCTTATGCTCTTCCCTTCCTTCATGGTAGCAAAAAGTAGTAATTATATATCCATTCTAAACCAGTAGTCCTTATGATAGCTCAGTATAACTTCTGGTAATGTTTTTGATAACTATAACAATAATAAATTATGAAAGTCCTATTTTGAGAACGAGAGTAAATGTATTTTGATAATGTACCTATTTTAAATGGAGTTAAATTTCCCCTCTTTTCCTCTTCATCTTCTCTCTCTAAAGGTATCCTACTGCATTAATTGTACAAGTATTTGAGCACCTTTTAATTATTAATTGGAGGGCTTTGCACTGCTCAGATTAAAACTACCACAGTATTTTTAGCTGGTAGTCATTCTGTGCTTTCTT
>VZTL01045406.1:20617-34550 GCA_013400535.1 Scopus umbretta | reverse complement strand
AGTCACATTTTGCAAGACACTTTAAGCGCCCCAGATTTTCACTGCAGGCTATGTGCCTAGAAAAAAAAAAAAAAGAAAAAAAATAGAACGAGATCTGGGCCTTTGATGCTGTTGCTTGAGAAGTGCCAGAGCCAGGAAAGCTTTGCGCTGAATAAACCACATCCCACTTGCAGACTAGTCAAACAACCTACAAAATACCCTTAAAGGGTGAGGGTGTTTGCTCCCTCAGTAGCATGAGGAAAACCAGCTTCTCCTCTTACAAAGGCAGGGGCACAGCAAAAAAAAAAAAAAAAAAAGTTCTGTTTGCAAAGGCAGCCTTTCCGTCCAGTTTGAGAGCTCAGCGACTGGTCTCCATCCTCGGTCAAGCAAGCAAGGTGACCAACACAAAGCAAGCAGCTAACCAGAGCTTGAGAGGCTTTGATGGCTCCTCAGAAGAGGAAACGCCATGTTTCTCTGGGGTACAGTAGCTCTGCTGCATTATGGCGAGGACTCCAGCTAAAGCCCTAGGAAGGACAGCTTCATGCTGTCCTCAAGCTCCCCAAGTTCCCAGGAAACACAGGGGGATCCCAAGGACAACCCTGATGGCTGAGCTGCCTGAGACTGAACACAGGAGAGGGAAGCCCCAAGGGTCTGAGTGAGGATGACAGGGTACGTACGAGTGGCCAGTGGCTGGGATGAAGTATATACAGCAGTGCACCCGCGTGTCAGGGATCCGCTTCTTCCGGTTAATGTTGATTTCCTCCTGCAGATACTTCTCATACTGGTCGTTGATGAACTTCATGATGGGCTGCCAGCTGCAGGGAGAGAGAAACACAGGATGATGGGTTTGTGTGAGGGATCTGGACCACCCCAAACCTCCCAACTGGCCTGTGAGAAGCAGAGTCTGGTGGGCTGGGGATGCTCAGCATCTTACAGAACCCCATGAAACAAACAAACAAACCCAAACCACACTCAAACACCAAGCTGTTGAGCAGGGCAGAAGCAAGAGCAGCATCAAACCCCATGAAGTCCAGCCCAGCTCGCGGTGAGGAGAGAGCACCTTCCACCAGCCGGCCAGGCCAGCCCTGCCCCGGCCTGGGGGGGTGCTATCCTGCACAGCCAGCCACTGTCCCAGGCACTCCTGGCCAAGTTCAGCCTTCAGAGCCACATGAGCGAGGTCCAGGGACAGGCCATGCCAGCACACAGCTGCTCCTGGCCATGAACAAAGGTTGTCTCATGCCTGGAACAGCAGGATGTTTGTGGGCTTCCACAGGGTCCAGGATCAGCCCCAGGGAGCATGGCACCACACTGCCACCCAGAACAACCTTCTCCCCTGTTCCCCATGGAGTATGGGTGGCACAGGAAAAGGCTATAGCCCTTGGCACCAGCTCCAGGTCAGGATGCCCTGGGGCTTGGCCACCTTCCCTCTGCACTGGTCCCCACATCAGCACAGCCAGCTCACCAGTTCTCGTTGTTGATGTGGTCTCCAAAGCCTGGGGTGTCGATGACCGTCAGCTTCATGCGAACCCCCTTCTCTTCAATCTCTGAAACAGAGAGGAAAGTCACTGTGTGAGCCAAGTGTTGATGGGCACTCTGGCCAAGCCTACCCTCCCAAAATCAGCTGAAGGGTTGGACCTTGCTCCCAGGGGAGAAACAAACCTTCACAGCTTCCGGCACAAATCAGGCCTCCAAACGGATGCAATACCATATCTGCCCTGAAATGCCACCCGCCATGGCCACCTCACTTGTCCCCTTCCATCACAATTAAATCAATGCTGATGGATAAAGAAAAGAATATGTGTTTTCTTAGCCCTGCAAGCATCTCTGGATGGTAAAAGCCCATTCAGAGAGGTGAGAGTGGAGGTCCACAACCCCCATGAGCCCCCAGAGACACAAGGCAGAGCAAGACAAAAAGCCAAAGCACCAGGTGGGATCTGCAGAGCCTCACCATGAGTGATGGATTTGATTTCAATGGTCTTGGGGATCCGCTCTTCCGAAGTCGGCTGTACAGATTTCCGGCTGATTTTGGATTTGAAGAGGGTGTTGATTAACGTGGATTTCCCCAAGCCGCTCTGACCTGGAAAAGAGCAGGATAAACCACAGTCAGCACTCACTCGTTTCCAGGCTATTTTTTCAAGGGCCAGAGCACGGGGATGCTGACAGACTCAGCCTGCACTGGATCTGAGGGAGGGAGGCAAGAGGTGCAGCTGCTCCCCTGCAGCCTCCCTGCCTCAAGAAGCTTGAGTCCACCCTGGACAGGAGGATGCTGTGGGCAGCAAGCACCTTCTCTGGCTCCAAAGCAGCCAGCTTGCTGGGAGCAAGTAGGGCAAAAGCCAGTTCCTTGCATCCAGCTGAAACCACAGCAACCCTGAGGACAGGCAGACACATCAGGGATGTTTTAAGGACAGCAGTGACTCTCAACAGCCCTGAAGAGGGACACAGGAACTAGGGAACCCCAGGAAGGAGCACCCTGACACATTTGTGCCTTTACCTTCCTGCAGCCTCCCCTGTCCAGCTCCACAGGGAAGACTTAGGAGCAACTTGACAAGCCCTTAGCTGGACAGGATTAACAGCAGCAACAGCCTCCCAAACCTTAGTCCTGCAGCATGCACTGCTGCTTCCTGGCCAGACTTGCTTTTGCAGTCAGACCAGCTGGCTGCAAGGACCCTTTTAGGCAGGTCCAGGCCAGGAGCTCATCTGAGTTCCACAAATAACATCCCCAGAAGCACATCAGATTCCACAACTTCTGAAAAGACAGCTTTTACAGAGAAGTGTCTTTATGCCTTATATCCCAGAGCAGAGCTGAGGCTGATCCATGCAAAAAAGGACACCAGCAGCTCTCGACTCTCCAGAGCTGTTGTCCCATGAGCTCAGAGACTAATTTTTCCAGAGCAAAGGAAACAGAGAAATTCCTCAAAACCCAGGGAGCAGACGCTTGACTTCAGAGCAGATGTCCCATGCCCCCTGCAATCACTGCAGAGCTGCTGCACACAGCTCAGGGGCCCCTTTGGCCCTGTTCCGCTGAGCCATGTTGCAGCCAGCTATTGCGGCACCACCACCAGCATGTCCCTGGCACCACGAAGTATCTCTAAGCACGAAGCCAGCAAGGATTTCACCTATATCCTTCAGGGCCCTGACCCATCCAGGCTGCCAAAGGCACTAAGACTATGCCAATGGTAGGGTCAACCAGTACATCAGCACTGGGCATCACCTCCTGGCCTGTCCGCTCCTTGATCGAACAGCAACTCAGAGCTGAGCTTGCGATGCTACCCATGGCACCCTGCAATCCAGTACAGGAAAACCCTGTTCACCAGCCTCTATCACAGCTGGGTTGCAGAAGAAATATGTGGACCGGGCTGGGGTCTGGTGCTCCTGGTCCTCTGCTGCCTGAAAACACGTGGGGCCAGGTGCAAAAAGGTCTGGAGCTGCAAATGCAGAAAGCCCAACCAAAGCTCTCACTGCACTGCTCATCATTAAATGGAGCACGTGTGGAGATGGGGAAAGCGGGACAACACGCTGCTAGAGCTCCTGGCAGTCAGTCTCTGCATTTGTGGCTGTCCAAGCCGCTGGAGCCGGACTGCCTGGAAAGGGACCAGAGGCGAGAGCCGCTGGCAGCCATGGATGCGATGTGCCTTCTGAACCACGGCCGCAGGCTGACCTCACCAAGTGATGGATATGGCTGCACCCTGGGGACCCGATGGCTGAGCGCAGGGCAGACCCGCTCCCACCTCCCCTGGTTTGCAGCCCAGAGTGCTTCCCTGAGCTGAAATCCAGCAGGGAAAGAGCGGCTGAGCCTCACTGTGCCTGGCAAGCTCTCCTCTCCTTCCAGCTGCTCTGCACCAAAAAATGAACACGAAAGATGTGCTTTAAGGTTTTTTTTGAGGGCAGACCTTTTTTTCTCATCTCCACAGCCTTAGACAACATGGGGCCAAGCTGACCTCAGCCTGAAGCCTCCTCTCAGAACTTCAGTTAGGCTGGTGAAACCCTTTTGAACAGGGAACCTGGTACACAGGGTACAGGATTTTCAAAAAGCCCCACCACAAGGACACGGTGCGGGTACAGTGACCCCACGGCAGCAGTGGTGCTCAATTCCCACCTCCCGTACAGAAGTCACGTCCCTCCATGCATCTCCCACCTGTGAATCAGGGACTGCAATGATTTCAATGCAAGGACTCACAGCTTAGACTGGATGGGAATTGAGGAGCTAAACTAATCCCTAGAAGCTCAACCATCCCCTGGAGAAATGCAAGAAAAGAATGCAAGAAAGGACAAAAATGCAAGAAAGGACAAGAAATGCAGCTGGCTGCCTCCCAGCCTCAGCAGCGCATCCTCCCCCTGAAGGGCACCCCATGAGGTGCTGCTCCTCCCGCATCCCTCCCTGCATCTTCTGGGAGGGCCAGAGCTCGACTTGTTTATGCTGCCACGAATTCCCCAGCCTGTAAACAGTCAGCTCAGAGCCTGCCAAGGGAAGAACAATGTTTTCCAGCCGCGCTGCAGCACGGGCTTTCATACCACACACAGTGCTGCCAAGGCAAAGCCAGGCCCTTTCCTGAACATCCCTCTGCATTTGCAAAGCAGAAAGCTGAGGCGCTGCCATGGCACAGCCTGCTTGCAGAGGGATGGGCGCCTCTTCTTACAGTGAAACAGGGGCTCAGCTCATGCAATCTTGCTTGCAGGCTCTCAGGATTGGTGCTGCAATCCCTCCATCCTGAGAGTGCCGCTCCACTGGCAAAAAAGAGCTGAATTTGTTAAAGAACCTTGCAGGAACCGATTCTGCAGTAACTGGGTTTGCAGTGATGTCCCAGCCTGGGCAGCCCTCCCCATAGGTCAATTCGTGTATGAAAAAATCAAAATGGGAAAGGCAGAGCATCAGCATAGCTCACTGGGAAGCTACAGGACACTAATACCTTGTACAGAATTAGCAACTCCAGATCAGGCCCTCCTGTAACCCCAGGAAGCCCCTCAGGGCTGTGGAGGCTCCTACCCCAAGGGCATCCCTACACAAACCTGCAGCCCTACACAACTCCTTGAAGGAGGAAGCAGGATGGCAAGACCCCACCACTACACCACCTCCCCTGGGAGACTCAGGCAGGGAGAGCTGCTGCCCGCACAGTCCGGCCCCGAGGAGCACAGCCCAGCTCACACAAGGGGCTTCCCAGGACCAGGCTAGACACAGATAGCTGGAAAAATGCAGAAAAGGCTCATTTCTGTTCCCTTTTATCCCCTTGCACAGCCTCCCATGGTGCCTACCCAGCTCTCCAGAACACCCAGCATTTTGCTGGGGAGCAGCTGGTGCAGTCCCTGGCACCGGGAGCCCAGGGGCTGCAGGAACACAGACCTCTACATCAGAAGCTGCAGCCAGAGCAGCAGCGATGCAGCCAGTGGCCTCCAGCTGAAGTAAAGCTCCTTCATCCCATTCACCCCACAGCCTCAGAAAGCTAACAAACAGGAGCTTGCGGGCAGCGGGATTNGTAGAACTCACCCACAACCATGATGTTGAACTCGAACCCCTGCTTCATGGCTTTCCGTCTCATCTGCTCCAGGATGGCATCTATCCCCACGTAGCCAAAGTCCGCAGCCGGTTTCTCCGGTCGCGTTGGCACCGGCTGCTTGGGGCCGGCATCCCGTGGAGCGTCCGTCATGCTGGGTGTGTGGCTGGGAACTGCCTCGGGACCTGCGGAGGCAAAGAAAGGGTAGTCAGGAGCTCGCGGGCAGTGTCGGGCACACCGGGATGCTGCTCCTGGCAGAGAGTGAAAGGAGCTGCCTGTTGCATCCGAAGGGGGAATAAAGCACGTGCGGGGACTCAATGCACTAGGAGGCTAAGAGCGAGAAGGTACACGGGACCTTCCTTCACCTGTAATTACATTAAATTCGGGATTCCCCTTCTTAACTTACTGGATTCACCTTGATCCCTGCCCATATCACCAAGCCTGCTGCAGCAAAGGGATGCTGCTATGGAGGGAGCAGGCACACCAGGTCCCATGAGCAGCTGATCCACCCAGCGCTGAGAAAAGTCCTTGGCACAAGTCCAGGAGTTTATTTAGTGAGTGACAAAGGCTTTTAGCAACACAGCCCTGTGCCCAGGCGCTGCCGTTAAAGGCTTGCAGGCCTACAGAGCCTGCCCACTCCTCTGTACCACTGTAATTACAATGCTATGCAGATTGCTGGTGAGAATGCCTCGTGGCCATGTTTTGGGGAACTGGATGGCTTCATAGACACAGAAAAGTCCTTGGTGTCTACCGTCACGTGCCCTCCTCAAGCTCCAGCTGACACAGCACACAGACTGCTGGCCCCTCGTTTCTTGTGGAAAAACCAAAACCCAATGCATCTGCATCAAAACAGGTTGCGCCAGACAACACCCACACACCCACGAAGCTTTCACGATCCTGCTCTAATTCTGCTGATATCTGACTGGGGAACCCAAACCCTTTGACTTCGCGCAGAGACAGGGCGCTCGCCTTCCCTGCAAAGCAGCTCCAGGTTAGCAAACCGCTTCAGGAGAAGCAAACATACGCCTACTGCCTCATTTTAACACCTTCATAACAAAAACTGGTGAACCACCCACTCCCCAAGGCACCAGCCAGGACCATCTGCCACCGGGAAGGGAAAACTGCCCTCGATACACTACTGGGCAATGCAGCTTGCTCCCACCCTGCCCTAGCTGCTTCACGCTGCCCGCAGCAGGCACAGCAAGTATCCCGAAGGCAGAGCACGCACAAGCTCAGCTTGGTCCTTGCAAGCTCCTGGAGGTATCAGCCGTGCAGGGCAAGCTCCTCTAATGCAGACACGGAGAGGCAGGTTTTAGGAAAGTGTACTCCGAGAGCCCTCCTCACCCTGGGCTGCTGCTGATTGACACCTGGGTCCCTGCAGCCACCAGCCTAGGCAAATGGGTTTTTTTTTTTTTTTTGCAAAGCTTATTTATTATTGTTATTATTTATTTAATTATTATTTTAAAAAAATATTATTATTTACAAAGGGCTCATTGCAAAGTCCTCTTCCTCATTCCTTCAAACAGGAATACGGATCTCAGCTCATCTGTCTCACCCCACTGTTATTTCTAGCCTTTGATGAGGTGCTGCCTGGTTTTCCCTCCCTCCCAAGGGATTTGTCTGTAGGAACGTGGCTGGTCCAAAGGGGCTCCTCCAACCACAAACCTGTCATCTCCTCTCCCCTGGTGATGGGCAGGAGCTGTGGGAGCAGCATCAGACCGGAGCCTGTCGGGGTGTGCAAGGCGGAAATGCTCATTTCCTGCAAGCACAGCGCACTTCCACATGCTCAAACGTAGGCCAAGCAGAAAAAATATATAAAAATAATAAAAACCAAACCCAGAACTGATCCCAAAGACCACTGTGTCACTCTAAATCCTTTTTTCCAACCCTCAATCCCAGGCTGCGCAGACCAGCATCACTCACAGAGCTGCTAGGAAGCAAATGCACCGTAGCCGACATGCGCGGTAGCACCACGCTCCTCTCCGGCTTTGCACCGGGCACACACAGATTCAGGCCCTTGCACAGCTGACAACGCACTGCCACGCTGCTCCTTGCAAAGCTGAGCGGCCCAGCGTGCCCGAGGTCTCGCCGCAGATCCTGAATTAGCCCTGTTCCAAAACAGCAAGGCCAAAAGTGGAAAAAATCCCTACATACCACTAGGAAAAAAGAATTTTAAAAGACTAAACCACGTGGAAAATATGCTGCCACCAGCAGCAGCACTGGGTTATGCAATGGTTTTAACTCCTCCAGGCACCACTTGCACACATGGGAGCGTGAAGCACATTAGCCCTGTGGGATGGGATGGCAGCCAGAGAAATTGGTGTAGGTAAGGTCCCGCAGCATGCATAGAGAAATTAAGAAATTAAACAAATGGAGCAGAAAGCCACCCTCTGCTTGCGATAAAGGCCAGGAGTACCTGCAGCACCTCCTGGCTGTTGCTCGTCTATCAAGCTCTGCTAACGAGCAGCCAGCAGCAGAAGGGTCTGACCACCTCCCTGGGCAGGGGGACCTGCAGGCAAACCTGTCCCCGGCACAGGGAGCAGATGCTACGTGCTGCCTTGCCACGTTGCCTTCAGTGCAACTAGAAGGGCTCAAGGATGCCCCAGCCCCCAGCAAGACAAAAGCCACAGGAAGCGCAGGGTGATGGCAGGCGGCGGTTTGTCACCGCCGAGCACGCAGGCGTGCTGCCACCCGGGATGCGCTCGCGCAGCACAGCCGGCAGCGTGGCCCACGCTGCTTCAGCCTGCCTGCAGGGAAAAAGTGATTTAAAGGACATTTTCTTCTAGCACCTGGCTCCTGTTTGGGAAAAAATAAAATGAAAATTAATATATTGCAACTAGGAGTGTCTGCAGGACAGCAGGGATGCAAAGACAAATACTCCAGCAGCACCAGCAGATTCCCAAGGGAAACGCTGCAAACCAGACCTTCACTTTTCTTTTTAGCTTCCCAGCACTGAGCTGGTCTTTGCTTCGCAAGGACTCCAGCTTCCCACTTGGCTTCAAGGGGTTTGTGCCAGCAGAAGCAGGATGCAGCCGAGCCACAGGACCACTCCGTGGCACAGGCACACAGGGATGCTGTGCCGGGTGGCAGGGAGCACTCCCAACAGACACTTGTCTAAAATAGAAAGATCCTAGAAATAAATTGGAGCAGAAGTGGCGGCTACCCGAGATGCGCCACACGCAGATTATGTACTTGTTTGACCCGTTGTGCTCTCTGTGGGGATGGTGCCAAATCTGCGGTGCTCTCGGTGCCAGCATCGCCAAGCCAACCCTTCCAGAACACTGCAAGGAGGGATGGATTAATAAAAACACGCAATACCGTCAGAAAGTCCTGACTGCCACCGAGTCCCTGGCAAGAGCAGGATCAGGCCTCACGCGCCGCTGCTTCGCCAGGGCCCCCGTAACGCAGCTGCTTGTCCCTTCCGCAGGGAGGAAGGCTGGGGAACAGCGCGGGCTGCTCGCTTTGCCGATGGGGGCAGAGAGCCCAGAGCCTGCAGCTCCCTCCAGCTCGCGTGTGCCTGGATAAACACGAAGCATGCAGGAACACGTGCTTGTGCCGTATTTAGACCTCCCCTGCCAGGGAAACCCTCTTCACGTGGGCACAGGAGATGTCGAGACTGCCAGGACAGCTTTGCACTGAGCGGGAACAGACGCATGGCTCCAGCCCGGGCGCCAGGCTGACTCAGGACAGCTGCTCCAAAGTTGATTTTGCCAAAGATTCTGAGCTGTTGCACTGTAATTGATGCACATCAGACATGAGCCAAACCCAGCATCTGCGAAGCAGCAGATGAAAGGCACCCTGCGGAGAGGGGAGCCCCAGGGAGACCCCCAGGGAGACCCCCACTCCTCCAGCCAGCTGGATGCTGCGTGCGGGCTGCTGTAGGATGGGCTTCGCTAAACGTTGCTGGCGAGGGGCTGTCAGCAAACCGAGGGCTTAGAAACGCCGCACTGATGCCATGCGGCTGCAATAACCCAGGTCGGCTGCGGGCAGGGGATGCAAACACAGGCCATGGGCTTGCCCGAAACCCCTAACCCTGGGGCTATCGGTCCTCATCGAAGATTTGGGAAAGGAATCTGTAGGAGACCCGTGTTTCCAGTGCAGATACGCGAAAGTTAAATAAGCCGTGCAGAGGCTGAACTGGGAACATCTTGCATACCCCAGCTCCTGGCTACATGCAGCAGGTCGATGCTCTGCTCCAGCAATGCACAGGGAGCGGGATGCTGGTGATCTGGGAGGGCAGAGCTGATCCTGGAGCGGGGCTGGCTGTGGACCTGGTGCTCAGCGGCTGCACGGAGTTGCTGGAGAGAGGCCAGGAGGCTGCACCACTGCCACCCGCCCCCTGCCAGATTCAAACCATTCGCATGGCTACACGGATGCACGCACAAGCAATAAAGAAATGCTAACACTGATGGGTAAATCAAAGAAATATCCCTCAGATGCAGGGAGCACCAAACATTTGTCACCTTTTGGTGATTCTGCAGCCGGTTCTGCAGAGCTACAAGCACACAGAAGGCCAGGGCACTGCGGTAGGGATAACTCCCCTTCCCTCCACACAGTGGAGACTGGAAACACTGTGGGCTTCCAGATTTGTTGGATGGGTTCACGTGAACAGAAAAGGTTCACAACAGTGAACAGCAGTATATCAGGGTGTGAAAACACAACAGCTTCCCAGACAGCTGAGCATCCACAGATGCTTTCAAGGGCGCAGTGCAGACCAAATAACCTTTCAATTTTTGGGAGCAGCAATCTTACAAAATTGTGCCTGCAGGGTGTAACAGAGACTTTTTTAGAACCAAAGAGTGAATTTATAGTTCCTGGCTAACTACAGCCAGCCAGCAGGACTGCAGTACAGGCAGCCTTTGGGGCCTCTCCCCTTTGCACACCAAGCTGGTGACCACGAACTATGGAAACGGATCCAACCCATGGAGGAGGCAGCAAAGCCACAGCTTTCCCTTCCGAGGGGACAGGAGGAGTCAGGAGAGAGGGAGGCAGCAAAGCCGGGGCTGGATGCAAACCCAGTGTGGCCCAGGCACTTCTGCTTTCTTCGGCTGCCCAGTCAGAGCCACCGTTGGATCCCCCCGTGCTGAACGCAGCAGGTCCATGCTGGTCCCACAGAGATGTGTGGGTACCAGGGAATGCGAGGCATGGCTTGGTCCAAAAACTGGGGAGGCAGCCAGCACCCCAGAGGAGGGCTGAGCCTGGCGCACAGAGCCACCATGGCAGACCCTGCAGCACCAAACTGTAACTAAGAGACATTTCTATTATTCAACTGCAATCATCTGCACCCAGCTGGCACAGCCAGGCCCAAGCTGGAGCCTGTCCCTCGCATCCCTGGGCACCAGGCTATAGTTTCAGGCTGGCCGCCAGCCCAGGCCCATCTACCACCTGCTTATGTTTCCTTCTTGGCTTGCATTTCCACCCAGGTACCAACAGGCATGACCTAGAAATAGCAGAGGATGCTTAACTACACTTTGTTAGACCAAATCCACCCAACAGCTGTCAGGGAAGTGGCCAAAGCACCTCCTGAGAACACAAGATGCTCCAGGCTTGAAGCCTTTTACTCACACGGGGGGATAAATCCATTACCAGAGATCAAAAATAGGAGGCAGCAATTCCTGCTCTAGAGCAAGCGCTTTGGTAGGCAACCAGGCAGAGACACAGTGCCGAGCCACGGGCACGCACCGTACGCAGCTGGCTGCGCAGGTCAAGCCATCCCCACTCGCTGCTTGTGCTTCTGTCCTCGCACCCTTGCTCACTGCTCCAGAAACGGTCCTCCACAACTCATCCGTTGCAGCTCACACCTTGCTCTTTCATTTACAACAGATGGATGCTCCAAAGCTCCCTGTCGCTGCTTCCCTTCCCTGCTTAACCCTCCGGCTGCCGCAGGCTATGGTCACAGGCGTTTCTGGGCTGGGATGCAGCAAGCTCATCCCAGAGGTCAAACGTTGTGCCTGGACGCAACCTCAAGCCTTCGTGAACTGCTGCCTGCAAGCTCAGGCACAAGCCCCCGTGCCGCCTCGGTGTGCCCCAGGTACAGCGTGAGGCCGACCACCACCCTTCCCCGGCTCAGACATGTGCCAGCCCTTGCAGCCCAGACAGCAGCCGTACACCCTCATTTCTCCAGCCACGTGAGGCAGCAGCTCTAAACTACTTAGAGAGACCTGCAAGGAGTTGTTACGCTTTTCTCCGTCTGTTGGCCCAGAGAAGTTTAAATGGAAGACGATGATCATAAACAACCCCCAGTCTTGCCTGCTCCACTCGTGTAAACCAAGCCCCGACCCTCGGACACACGGAGGTCTCTGGCCACACAGCCTCAACGGTCTCCCTCCGTAAGCAGCTTCCCCCGGAGGTGGAACGAGAACTGACCCAGAGACCAGCCCTGCCTCCCCAGGGACAACCCCATCACAGGGGAACTCTCCTGCACACCAATGCCAGCAAAAGCTATTCCGTCAGCCGATTCCATGCAGCGAAACACTGGTGGCCAGTGCAGCCCTTGGTCCCTGCCCACAGGCTCAGGGTGCCTGTGCCTGGGGTCCCGAGGACCTACACAAAGCCGATTTCCTGGTGGGTCTGGGATGGGGACCCCCTCCCAACCCCCCCCCCATCCACCCTGGGCGATGGGGTTCAGCTCAGGAGGGATGTGGAGATCCTTCCCAGCCCCTAGCAAGAGAAAGCACCTCTCAACCCTGTCACCGCTTCTCTGCGGAGCTCCACGCTTTGAAAACAAAGAGGCAGGCAGTGTTCCGCACACTCAGCTTGCCCAAAAAGCGTTGCAGGAGGAACGCGTCCTGCTGCAGGCCCCACACGGGCACCTTGGCACAGGCACCTGGCAGGGCTGCGTGCGCCCAGCGCCGCCGTGCTTCAAACCCAGGGCTGACCTCCCACGCCTGACCGAGCCACTGACTTCTGCAGCCATGGCGAAAAAAAAGAAAGCGAGCCAGCCGCGCCAGGGCTGCCAGCACCCCGAAGTACGGGAGTAACCAGTGCTCAGGGAGGGAGTTACATCCCGGGGATTTTAGTTGAGCTTTTTTAAGATTTTTTTTTCCTTTAGGTTTTTGTTTTTTGAGGGGGATGGGGGGTAGTTTCTTTTTTCTTTTTTTTTTTTTTAAAAAAGAAGGGCAGCTGCGTCCCACACGCCCCGAGAGCCCGCTCCTGGGGGGCGGCAGCAGCAGCGCGGGCGGGGCCGCCGGGACCCCGCGGTCGGAGCCCCCCCCGGACACAGCCGCTNGGTGCGGGGCGGGGGGGGGGGGGTCGGTGCTGGGCACTTCCATGGGGAAAGAGCGAGGCCGGGACAAACCGGGCAGCCCCGGCGCAGTCCCATCCCGCGCAGACCCGCGGTCCGTCCCACTGCTCCGGAGCCGCAGGGACATCCCCGTCCCCAAGCGCTGAGCACAGCCCTTTTGGCACTCAGTGCTCAGGGCTGAAACTTGCCTTTTGCTTTCAAGCATCCTGAAATTCTCCCAGCAGAGACCAAAACTCTGTTGGGTGTTGACGCCGCTGCCCATGGGCTCACTTTGCTCTGCAGCGGTTTGAAGACCCCGGGGCTGCATCCCGCATCCGCCGGGGGACCAGATGGCAGCCTACACCCACCAGCCTGGTTACTTTTAAAAATCAAGTAAATTAAGCTGAATAAAGATACTATCTGTTTCCACAAGCCCTTCCTGCCTTGTATCTTGATTACCAGAGCTTCGCCACCACCTCTCCCCCACCAGCAGAAGGAAGGGCCCCAGCCGCAGAAGAGCGGCAGCGATGGGCAGGGGGCCAGGCAGGTGGGCCGCACCACCTGGCCCCGCTCCCGCCGGCAGCCGAGGTCCCGGCCGGTCCTGGTGCGGGCCGAAGCCCCCTCGGTGCTGTTCGGTGGTGGCAGCAGGCACGGAGAGCCCAGCAGCACCGGTACTGCCCGGGCTGCAGGGCCAGGAGCAGAAGAGGCTCTCCCCTCCCTTCACAGCCACGACGCATAGCCAACCTGCCTCTTTCGAACCCCTGGTTCAAAAACATGTTACTTTGACTTATCCTACGATCTCAAGATATTTTTTCCCCCAGCTCCCTGCAGTCCTCAGAAGATCTGCATTCCCAGAGAAAGGCCTGCAGGCGATGAAAGGGTTAAGACAGATTTGCACATTTGCAGTCCTCAGTACCCAAAGGACTCCATTTCCCATGCACAGCCCACAAGCCAGGGGCGAGGGCTTGTCCATCCTTTTTGACCTGTTATCAGCATCACCGGCCACCCATCATCAGACTCCAGCTCCAGGGGCAAACCCCGCCACCTTGCCAGCAGCACTGCAGCCGGCTCTGCCCTGCTGGCCACGGCTCTCACATGGTTGTCACCTTCCTCCTTCTCTTCCGGACCCCTGGCAGCAGACGGCTCTTCCTCTACCCAGTGCAGCCACCATGCGCTGGGCTGGCAGCATCCCCTCGCCGCAATGCCCGGCAAGGCTGGCGTGGGCTGCCCAGGAAATGATGGG